>CAWVNZ010000167.1:0-232319 GCA_963930735.1 Dioctria linearis | reverse complement strand
AAATAATTTTTTACTGTCTCAAATTTTAATTACGCCAGGGATTGCCGTTTCTATAGTAAATTATTCAAAAATTAATTGTTTAGTGTCGCAAATTTTAATTACGCCAGGGATTGCCTTTTCTATAGTAAATTATTCAAAAATTAATTTTTTTCTGTCGCAAATTTTAATTACGCCAGGGATTGCCTTTTCTATAGTAAATTATTCAAAAAATAATTTTTTACTGTCTCAAATTTTAATTACGCCAGGGATTGCCTTTTCTATAGTAAATTATTCAAAAATTAATTTTTTTCTTTCGCAAATTTTAATTACGCCAGGGATTGCCTTTTCTATAGTAAATTATTCAAAAATTCATTTTTTACTGTCTCAAATTTTAATTACGCGAGGGATTGCCTTTTCTATAGTAAATTATTCAAAAAATAATTTTTTACTGTCGCAAATTATAATTACGCCAGGGATTGCCTTTTCTATAGTAAATTATTCAAAAAATAATTTTTTACTGTCTCAAATTTTAATTACGCCAGGGATTGCCGTTTCTATAGTAAATTATTCAAAAATTAATTGTTTAGTGTCGCAAATTTTAATTACGCCAGGGATTGCCTTTTCTATAGTAAATTTTGCAAAAAATAATTGTTTAGTGTCGCAAATTTTAATTACGCCAGGGATTGCCTTTTCTATAGTAAATTATTCAAAAAATAATTTTATACTCTCGCAAATTTTAATTACGCCAGGGATTGCCTTTTCTATAGTAAATTATTCAAAAATTAATTTTTTTCTGTCGCAAATTTTAATTACGCCAGGGATTGCCTTTTCTATAGTAAATTTTGCAAAAAATAATTTTATACTGTCGCAAATTTTAATTACGCCAGGGATTGCCTTTTCTATAGTAAATTATTCAAAAAATAATTGTTTAGTGTCTCAAATTTTAATTACGACAGGGATTGCTTTTCTATAGTAAATTTTGCAAAAAATAATTTTATACTGTCGCAAATTTTAATTACGCCAGGGATTGCCTTTTCTATAGTAAATTATTCAAAAATTCATTTTTTTCTGTCTCAAATTTTAATTACGCCAGGGATTGCCTTTTCTATAGTAAATTTTGCAAAAAATAATTGTTTAGTGTCGCAAATTTTAATTACGCCATGGATTGCCTTTTCTATAGTAAATTATTCAAAAAATAATTTTATACTGTCGCAAATTTTAATTACGCCAGGGATTGCCTTTTCTATAGTAAATTATTCAAAAATTCATTTTTTTCTGTCTCAAATTTTAATTACGCCAGGGATTGCCTTTTCTATAGTAAATTATTCAAAAAATAATTGTTTAGTGTCGCAAATTTTAATTACGCCAGGGATTGCCTTTTCTATAGTAAATTATTCAAAAAATAATTGTTTAGTGTCGCAAATTTTAATTACGCCAGGGATTGCCTTTTCTATAGTAAATTTTGCAAAAAATAATTGTTTAGTGTCGCAAATTTTAATTACGCCAGGGATTGCCTTTTCTATAGTAAATTATTCAAAAAATAATTGTTTAGTGTCGCAAATTTTAATTACGCCAGGGATTGCCTTTTCTATAGTAAATTTTGCAAAAAATAATTTTTTACTGTCGCAAATTTTAATTACGCCAGGGATTGCCTTTTCTATAGTAAATGTTGGAAAAATTAATTTTTTTCTGTCGCAAATTTTAATTACGCCAGGGATTGCCTTTTCTATAGTAAATTATTCAAAAATTAATTTTTTTCTGTCGCAAATTTTAATTACGCCAGGGATTTCCTTTTCTATAGTAAATTATTCAAAAAATAATTTTTTACTGTCTCAAATTTTAATTATGCCAGGGATTGCCTTTTCTATAGTAAATTATTCAAAAAATAATTGTTTAGTGTCGCAAATTTTAATTACGCCAGGGATTGCCTTTTCTATAGTAAATTTTGCAAAAAATAATTGTTTAGTGTCGCAAATTTTAATTACGCCAGGGATTGCCTTTTCTATAGTAAATTATTCAAAACATAATTGTTTAGTGTCGCAAATTTTAATTACGCCAGGGATTGCCTTTTCTATATAAATTTTGCAAAAAATAATTTTTTACTGTCGCAAATTTTAATTACGCCAGGGATTCCCTTTTCTATAGTAAATGTTGGAAAAATTAATTTTTTTCTGTCGCATATTTTAATGACGCCAGGGATTGCCTTTTCTATAGTAAATTATTCAAAAATTAATTTTTTTCTATCGCAAATTTTAATTACGCCAGGGATTGCCTTTTCTATAGTAAATTATTCAAAAAATAATTTTTTACTGTCTCAAATTTTAATTACGCCAGGGATTGCCTTTTCTATAGTAAATTATTCAAAAAATAATTTTATACTGTCGCAAATTTTAATTACGCCAGGGATTGCCTTTTCTATAGTAAATTATTCAAAAATTCATTTTTTTCTGTCTCAAATTTTAATTACGCCAGGGATTGCCTTTTCTATAGTAAATTATTCAAAAAAAAATTGTTTAGTGTCTCAAATTTTAATTACGCCAGGGATTGCCTTTTCTATAGTAAATTTTGCAAAAAATAATTGTTTAGTGTCTCAAATTTTAATTACGCCAGGGATTGCCTTTTCTATAGTAAATTTTGCAAAAAATAATTGTTTAGTTTCGCAAATTTTAATTACGCCAGGGATTGCCTTTTATATAGTAAATTTTGCAAAAAATAATTGTTTAGTGTCGCAAATTTTAATTACGCCAGGGATTGCCTTTTCTATAGTAAATTATTCAAAAAATAATTTTATACTGTCGCAAATTTTAATTACGCCAGGGATTGCCTTTTCTATAGTAAATTATTCAAAAAATAATTGTTTAGTGTCTCAAATTTTAATTACGCCAGGGATTGCCTTTTCTATAGTAAATTTTGCAAAAAATAATTGTTTAGTGTCTCAAATTTTAATTACGCCAGGGATTGCCTTTTCTATAGTACATTTTGCAAAAAATAATTGTTTAGTGTCGCAAATTTTAATTACGCCAGGGATTGCCTTTTCTATAGTAAATTTTGCAAAAAATAATTGTTTAGTGTCGCAAATTTTAATTACGCCAGGGATTGCCTTTTCTATAGTAAATTATACAAAAAATAATTTTATACTGTCGCAAATTTTAATTACGCCAGGGATTGCCTTTTCTATAGTAAATTATTCAAAAATTAATTTTTTTCTGTCGCAAATTTTAATTACGCCAGGGATTGCCTTTTCTATAGTAAATTTTGCAAAAAATAATTTTTTACTGTCGCAAATTTTAATTACGCCAGGGATTGCCTTTTCTGTAGTAAATTATTCAAAAATTCATCTTTTACTCTCTCAAATTATAATTACGCCAGGGATTGCCTTTTCTATAGTAAATTTTGCAAAAAATAATTGTTTAGTGTCGCAAATTTTAATTACGCCAGGGATTGCCTTTTCTATAGTAAATTTTGCAAAAAATAATTTTATACTGTCGCAAATTTTAATTACGGCAGGGATTGCCTTTTCTATAGTAAATTATTCAAAAATTAATTTTATACTGTCGCAAATTTTAATTACGCCAGGGATTGCCTTTTCTATAGTAAATTATTCAAAAAATAATTGTTTAGTGTCGCAAATTTTAATTACGCCAGGGATTGCCTTTTCTATAGTAAATTATTCCAAAAATAATTTTATACTGTCGCAAATTTTAATTACGCCAGGGATTGCCTTTTCTATAGTAAATTATTCAAAAATTCATTTTTTTCTGTCTCAAATTTCAATTACGCCAGGGATTGCCTTTTCTATAGTAAATTATTCAAAATATAATTGTTTAGTGTCGCAAATTTTAATTACGCCAGGGATTGCCTTTTCTATAGTAAATAATTCAAAAAATAATTGTTTAGTGTCGCAAATTTTAATTACGCCAGGGATTGCCTTTTCTATAGTAAATTTTGCAAAAAATAATTGTTTAGTGTCGCAAATTTAAATTACGCCAGGGATTGCCTTTTCTATAGTAAATTATTCAAAAAATAATTTTTTACTGTCGCAAATTATAATTACGCCAGGGATTGCCTTTTCTATAGTAAATTATTCAAAAAATAATTTTTTACTGTCGCAAATAATAATTACGCCAGGGATTGCCTTTTCTATAGTAAATGTTGCAAAAATTAATTTTTTTCTGTCGCAAATTTTAATTACGACAGGGATTGCCTTTTCTATAGTAAATTATTAAAAAAATTATTTTTTACTGTCTCAAATTTTAATTACGCCAGGGATTGCCTTTTCTATAGTAAATAATTCAAAAAATAATTGTTTAGTGTCGCAAATTTTAATTACGCCAGGGATTGCCTTTCCTATAGTAAATTTTGCAAAAAATAATTGTTTAGTGTCGCAAATTTTAATTACGCCAGGGATTGCCTTTTCTATAGTAAATTATTCAAAAATTAATTTTTTTCTGTCGCAAATTTTAATTACGTCAGGGATTGCCTTTTCTATAGTAAATTATTCAAAAATTCATTTTTTATTGTCTCAAATTTTAATTACGCCAGGGATTGCCTTTTCTATAGTAAATTATTCAAAAATAATTTTTTACTGTCGCAAATTATAATTACGCCAGGGATTGCCTTTTCTGTAGTAAATTATTCAAAAAATAATTTTATACTTTCGCAAATTTTAATTACGCCAGGGATTGCCTTTTCTATAGTAAATTATTCAAAAATTCATTTTTTTCTGTCTCAAATTTTAATTACGCCAGGGATTGCCTTTTCTATAGTAAATTATTCAAAAAATAATTGTTTAGTGTCGCAAATTTTAATTACGCCAGGGATTGCCTTTTCTATAGTAAATAATTCAAAAAATAATTTTATACTGTCGCAAATTTTAATTACGGCAGGGATTGCCTTTTCTATAGTAAATTATTCAAAAATTTATTTTATACTGTCGCAAATTTTAATTACGCCAGGGATTGCCTTTTCTATAGTAAATTATTCAAAAAATAATTGTATAGTGTCGCAAATTTTAATTACGCCAGGGATTGCCTTTTCTATAGTAAATAATTCAAAAAATAATTGTTTAGTGTCGCAAATTTTAATTACGCCAGGGATTGCCTTTTCTATAGTAAATTTTGCAAAAAATAATTGTTTAGTGTCGCAAATTTTAATTACGCCAGGGATTGCCTTTTCTATAGTAAATTATTCAAAAAATAATTTTTTACTGTCGCAAATTATAATTACGCCAGGGATTGCCTTTTCTATAGTAAATTATTCAAAAAATAATTTTTTACTGTCGCAAATAATAATTACGCCAGGGATTGCCTTTTCTATAGTAAATAATTCAAAAAATAATTGTTTAGTGTCGCAAATTTTAATTACGCCAGGGATTGCCTTTCCTATAGTAAATTTTGCAAAAAATAATTGTTTAGTGTCGCAAATTTTAATTACGCCAGGGATTGCCTTTTCTATAGTAAATTATTCAAAAAATAATTGTTTAGTGTCGCAAATTTTAATTACGCCAGGGATTGCCTTTTCTATAGTAAATTTTGCAAAAACTAATTTTTTAATGTCGCAAATTTTAATTACGCCAGGGATTGCCTTTTCTATAGTAAATGTTGCAAAAATTAATTTTTTTCTGTCGCAAATTTTAATTACGACAGGGATTGCCTTTTCTATAGTAAATTATTAAAAAAATTATTTTTTACTGTCTCAAATTTTAATTACGCCAGGGATTGCCTTTTCTATAGTAAATAATTCAAAAAATAATTGTTTAGTGTCGCAAATTTTAATTACGCCAGGGATTGCCTTTCCTATAGTAAATTTTGCAAAAAATAATTGTTTAGTGTCGCAAATTTTAATTACGCCAGGGATTGCCTTTTCTATAGTAAATTATTCAAAAATTAATTTTTTTCTGTCGCAAATTTTAATTACGTCAGGGATTGCCTTTTCTATAGTAAATTATTCAAAAATTCATTTTTTTCTGTCTCAAATTTTAATTACGCCAGGGATTGCCTTTTCTATAGTAAATTATTCAAAAAATAATTGTTTAGTGTCGCAAATTTTAATTACGCCAGGGATTGCCTTTTCTATAGTAAATAATTCAAAAAATAATTTTATACTGTCGCAAATTTTAATTACGGCAGGGATTGCCTTTTCTATAGTAAATTATTCAAAAATTTATTTTATACTGTCGCAAATTTTAATTACGCCAGGGATTGCCTTTTCTATAATAAATTATTCAAAAAATAATTGTATAGTGTCGCAAATTTTAATTACGCCAGGGATTGCCTTTTCTATAGTAAATAATTCAAAAAATAATTGTTTAGTGTCGCAAATTTTAATTACGCCAGGGATTGCCTTTTCTATAGTAAATTTTGCAAAAAATAATTGTTTAGTGTCGCAAATTTTAATTACGCCAGGGATTGCCTTTTCTATAGTAAATTATTCAAAAAATAATTTTTTACTGTCGCAAATTATAATTACGCCAGGGATTGCCTTTTCTATAGTAAATTATTCAAAAAATAATTTTTTACTGTCGCAAATAATAATTACGCCAGGGATTGCCTTTTCTATAGTAAATTATACAAAAAATAATTTTATACTGTCGCAAATTTTAATTACGCCAGGGATTGCCTTTTCTATAGTAAATTATTCAAAAATTAATTTTTTTCTGTCGCAAATTTTAATTACGCCAGGGATTACCTTTTCTATAGTAAATTTTGCAAAAAATAATAGTTTAGTGTCGCAAATTTTAATTACGCCAGGGATTGCCTTTTCTATAGTAAATTTTGCAAAAAATAATTGTTTAGTGTCGCAAATTTTAATTACGCCAGGGATTGCCTTTTCTATAGTAAATTATTCAAAAAATAATTTTTTACTGTCGCAAATTATAATTACGCCAGGGATTGCCTTTTCTATAGTAAATTATTCAAAAAATAATTTTTTACTGTCGCAAATAATAATTACGCCAGGGATTGCCTTTTCTATAGTAAATTATACAAAAAATAATTTTATACTGTCGCAAATTTTAATTACGCCAGGGATTGCCTTTTCTATAGTAAATTATTCAAAAATTAATTTTTTTCTGTCGCAAATTTTAATTACGCCAGGGATTACCTTTTCTATAGTAAATTTTGCAAAAAATAATTTTTTACTGTCGCAAATTTTAATTACGCCAGGGATTGCCTTTTCTTTAGTAAATTATTCAAAAATTCATTTTTTACTGTCTCAAATTATAATTACGCCAGGGATTGCCTTTTCTATAGTAAATTTTGCAAAAAATAATTGTTTAGTGTCGCAAATTTTAATTACGCCAGGGATTGCCTTTTCTATAGTAAATTATTCAAAAATTCATTTTTTTCTGTCTCAAATTTTAATTACGCCAGGGATTGCCTTTTCTATAGTAAATTATTCAAAAAATAATTGTTTAGTTTCTCAAATTTTAATTACGCCAGGGATTGCTTTTTCTATAGTAAATTTTGCAAAAAATAATTTTATACTGTCGCAAAATTTAATTACGGCAGGGATTGCCTTTTCTATAGTAAATTATTCAAAAATTCATTTTTTTCTGTCTCAAATTTTAATTACGCCAGGGATTGCCTTTTCTATAGTAAATTTTGCAAAAAATAATTGTTTAGTGTCGCAAATTTTAATTACGACAGGGATTGCCTTTTCTATAGTAAATTATTCAAAAAATAATTTTATACTGTCGCAAATTTTAATTACGCCAGGGATTGCCTTTTCTATAGTAAATTATTCAAAAATTCATTTTTTTCTGTCTCAAATTTTAATTACGGCAGGGATTGCCTTTTCTATAGTAAATTATTCAAAAATTTATTTTATACTGTCGCAAATTTTAATTACGCCAGGGATTGCCTTTTCTATAGTAAATTATTCAAAAAATAATTGTATAGTGTCGCAAATTTTAATTACGCCAGGGATTGCCTTTTCTATAGTAAATAATTCAAAAAATAATTGTTTAGTGTCGCAAATTTTAATTACGCCAGGGATTGCCTTTTCTATAGTAAATTTTGCAAAAAATAATTGTTTAGTGTCGCAAATTTTAATTACGCCAGGGATTGCCTTTTCTATAGTAAATTATTCAAAAAATAATTTTTTACTGTCGCAAATTATAATTACGCCAGGGATTGCCTTTTCTATAGTAAATTATTCAAAAAATAATTTTTTACTGTCGCAAATAATAATTACGCCAGGGATTGCCTTTTCTATAGTAAATAATTCAAAAAATAATTGTTTAGTGTCGCAAATTTTAATTACGCCAGGGATTGCCTTTCCTATAGTAAATTTTGCAAAAAATAATTGTTTAGTGTCGCAAATTTTAATTACGCCAGGGATTGCCTTTTCTATAGTAAATTATTCAAAAAATAATTGTTTAGTGTCGCAAATTTTAATTACGCCAGGGATTGCCTTTTCTATAGTAAATTTTGCAAAAACTAATTTTTTAATGTCGCAAATTTTAATTACGCCAGGGATTGCCTTTTCTATAGTAAATGTTGCAAAAATTAATTTTTTTCTGTCGCAAATTTTAATTACGACAGGGATTGCCTTTTCTATAGTAAATTATTAAAAAAATTATTTTTTACTGTCTCAAATTTTAATTACGCCAGGGATTGCCTTTTCTATAGTAAATAATTCAAAAAATAATTGTTTAGTGTCGCAAATTTTAATTACGCCAGGGATTGCCTTTCCTATAGTAAATTTTGCAAAAAATAATTGTTTAGTGTCGCAAATTTTAATTACGCCAGGGATTGCCTTTTCTATAGTAAATTATTCAAAAATTAATTTTTTTCTGTCGCAAATTTTAATTACGTCAGGGATTGCCTTTTCTATAGTAAATTATTCAAAAATTCATTTTTTATTGTCTCAAATTTTAATTACGCCAGGGATTGCCTTTTCTATAGTAAATTATTCAAAAATAATTTTTTACTGTCGCAAATTATAATTACGCCAGGGATTGCCTTTTCTGTAGTAAATTATTCAAAAAATAATTTTATACTTTCGCAAATTTTAATTACGCCAGGGATTGCCTTTTCTATAGTAAATTATTCAAAAATTCATTTTTTTCTGTCTCAAATTTTAATTACGCCAGGGATTGCCTTTTCTATAGTAAATTATTCAAAAAATAATTGTTTAGTGTCGCAAATTTTAATTACGCCAGGGATTGCCTTTTCTATAGTAAATAATTCAAAAAATAATTTTATACTGTCGCAAATTTTAATTACGGCAGGGATTGCCTTTTCTATAGTAAATTATTCAAAAATTTATTTTATACTGTCGCAAATTTTAATTACGCCAGGGATTGCCTTTTCTATAATAAATTATTCAAAAAATAATTGTATAGTGTCGCAAATTTTAATTACGCCAGGGATTGCCTTTTCTATAGTAAATAATTCAAAAAATAATTGTTTAGTGTCGCAAATTTTAATTACGCCAGGGATTGCCTTTTCTATAGTAAATTTTGCAAAAAATAATTGTTTAGTGTCGCAAATTTTAATTACGCCAGGGATTGCCTTTTCTATAGTAAATTATTCAAAAAATAATTTTTTACTGTCGCAAATTATAATTACGCCAGGGATTGCCTTTTCTATAGTAAATTATTCAAAAAATAATTTTTTACTGTCGCAAATAATAATTACGCCAGGGATTGCCTTTTCTATAGTAAATTATACAAAAAATAATTTTATACTGTCGCAAATTTTAATTACGCCAGGGATTGCCTTTTCTATAGTAAATTATTCAAAAATTAATTTTTTTCTGTCGCAAATTTTAATTACGCCAGGGATTACCTTTTCTATAGTAAATTTTGCAAAAAATAATAGTTTAGTGTCGCAAATTTTAATTACGCCAGGGATTGCCTTTTCTATAGTAAATTTTGCAAAAAATAATTGTTTAGTGTCGCAAATTTTAATTACGCCAGGGATTGCCTTTTCTATAGTAAATTATTCAAAAAATAATTTTTTACTGTCGCAAATTATAATTACGCCAGGGATTGCCTTTTCTATAGTAAATTATTCAAAAAATAATTTTTTACTGTCGCAAATAATAATTACGCCAGGGATTGCCTTTTCTATAGTAAATTATACAAAAAATAATTTTATACTGTCGCAAATTTTAATTACGCCAGGGATTGCCTTTTCTATAGTAAATTATTCAAAAATTAATTTTTTTCTGTCGCAAATTTTAATTACGCCAGGGATTACCTTTTCTATAGTAAATTTTGCAAAAAATAATTTTTTACTGTCGCAAATTTTAATTACGCCAGGGATTGCCTTTTCTTTAGTAAATTATTCAAAAATTCATTTTTTACTGTCTCAAATTATAATTACGCCAGGGATTGCCTTTTCTATAGTAAATTTTGCAAAAAATAATTGTTTAGTGTCGCAAATTTTAATTACGCCAGGGATTGCCTTTTCTATAGTAAATTATTCAAAAATTCATTTTTTTCTGTCTCAAATTTTAATTACGCCAGGGATTGCCTTTTCTATAGTAAATTATTCAAAAAATAATTGTTTAGTTTCTCAAATTTTAATTACGCCAGGGATTGCTTTTTCTATAGTAAATTTTGCAAAAAATAATTTTATACTGTCGCAAAATTTAATTACGGCAGGGATTGCCTTTTCTATAGTAAATTATTCAAAAATTCATTTTTTTCTGTCTCAAATTTTAATTACGCCAGGGATTGCCTTTTCTATAGTAAATTTTGCAAAAAATAATTGTTTAGTGTCGCAAATTTTAATTACGACAGGGATTGCCTTTTCTATAGTAAATTATTCAAAAAATAATTTTATACTGTCGCAAATTTTAATTACGCCAGGGATTGCCTTTTCTATAGTAAATTATTCAAAAATTCATTTTTTTCTGTCTCAAATTTTAATTACGCCAGGGATTGCCTTTTCTATAGTAAATTATTCAAAAAATAATTGTTTAGTGTCGCAAATTTTAATTACGCCAGGGATTGCCTTTTCTATAGTAAATAATTCAAAAAATAATTGTTTAGTGTCGCAAATTTTAATTACGCCAGGGATTGCCTTTCCTATAGTAAATTTTGCAAAAAATAATTGTTTAGTGTCGCAAATTTTAATTACGCCAGGGATTGCCTTTTCTATAGTAAATTATTCAAAAAATAATTGTTTAGTGTCGCAAATTTTAATTACGCCAGGGATTGCCTTTTCTATAGTAAATTTTGCAAAAACTAATTTTTTAATGTCGCAAATTTTAATTACGCCAGGGATTGCCTTTTCTATAGTAAATGTTGCAAAAATTAATTTTTTTCTGTCGCAAATTTTAATTACGACAGGGATTGCCTTTTCTATAGTAAATTATTAAAAAAATTATTTTTTACTGTCTCAAATTTTAATTACGCCAGGGATTGCCTTTTCTATAGTAAATAATTCAAAAAATAATTGTTTAGTGTCGCAAATTTTAATTACGCCAGGGATTGCCTTTCCTATAGTAAATTTTGCAAAAAATAATTGTTTAGTGTCGCAAATTTTAATTACGCCAGGGATTGCCTTTTCTATAGTAAATTATTCAAAAATTAATTTTTTTCTGTCGCAAATTTTAATTACGTCAGGGATTGCCTTTTCTATAGTAAATTATTCAAAAATTCATTTTTTATTGTCTCAAATTTTAATTACGCCAGGGATTGCCTTTTCTATAGTAAATTATTCAAAAATAATTTTTTACTGTCGCAAATTATAATTACGCCAGGGATTGCCTTTTCTGTAGTAAATTATTCAAAAAATAATTTTATGCTTTCGCAAATTTTAATTACGCCAGGGATTGCCTTTTCTATAGTAAATTATTCAAAAATTCATTTTTTTCTGTCTCAAATTTTAATTACGCCAGGGATTGCCTTTTCTATAGTAAATTATTCAAAAAATAATTGTTTAGTGTCTCAAATTTTAATTACGCCAGGGATTGCCTTTTCTATAGTAAATTTTGCAAAAAATAATTGTTTAGTGTCTCAAATTTTAATTACGCCAGGGATTGCCTTTTCTATAGTAAATTTTGCAAAAAATAATTGTTTAGTGTCGCAAATTTTAATTACGCCAGGGATTGCCTTTTGTATAGTAAATTATTCAAAAATTAATTTTTTACTGTCGCAAATTTTAATTACGCCAGGGATTGCCTTTTCTATAGTAAATTATTCAAAAAATAATTTAATACTGTCGCAAATTTTAATTACGCCAGGGATTGCCTTTTCTATAGTAAATTATTCAAAAAATAATTGTTTAGTGTCTCAAATTTTAATTACGCCAGGGATTGCCTTTTCTATAGCAAATTTTGCAAAAAATAATTGTTTAGTGTCTCAAATTTTAATTACGCCAGGGATTGCCTTTTCTATAGTAAATTTTGCAAAAAATAATTGTTTAGTGTCGCAAATTTTAATTACGCCAGGGATTGCCTTTTCTATAGTAAATTTTGCAAAAAATAATTGTTTAGTGTCGCAAATTTTAATTACGCCAGGGATTGCCTTTTCTATAGTAAATTATTCAAAAAATAATTTTATACTGTCGCAAATTTTAATTACGCTAGGGATTGCCTTTTCTATAGTAAATTATTCAAAAATTAATTTTTTTCTGTCGCAAATTTTAATTACGCCAGGGATTGCCTTTTCTATAGGAAATTTTGCAAAAAATAATTTTTTACTGTCGCAAATTTTAATTACGCCAGGGATTGCCTTTTCTATAGTAAATTTTCAAAAATTCATTTTTAACTGTCTCAAATTTTAATTACGCCAGGGATTGCCTTTTCTATAGTAAATTTTGCAAAAAATAATTGTTTAGTTTCGCAAATTTTAATTACGCCAGGGATTGCCTTTTCTATAGTAAATTTTGCAAAAAATAATTTTATACTGTCGCAAATTTTAATTACGCCAGGGATTGCCTTTTCTATAGTAAATTATTCAAAAATTCATTTTTTCTGTCTCAAATTTTAAGTACGCCAGGGATTGCATTTTCTATAGTAAATTTTGCAAAAAATAATTGTTTAGTGTCGCAAATTTTAATTACGCCAGGGATTGCCTTTTCTATAGTTAATTATTCAAAAAACAATTTTATACTGTCGCAAATTTTAATTACGCCAGGGATTGCCTTTTCTATAGTAAATTATTCAAAAAATCATTTTTTTCTGTCTCAAATTTTAATTACGCCAGGGATTGCCTTTTCTATAGTAAATTATTCAAAAAATAATTGTTTAGTGTCGCAAATGTTAATTACGCCAGGGATTGCCTTTTCTATAGTAAATTATTCAAAAAATAATTGTTTAGTGTCGCAAATTTTAATTACGCCAGGGATTGCCTTTTCTATAGTAAATTTTGCAAAAAATAATTGTTTAGTGTCGCAAATTTTAATTACGCCAGGGATTGCCTTTTCTATAGTAAATTATTCAAAAAATAATTGTTTAGTGTCGCAAATTTCAATTACGCCAGGGATTGCCTTTTCTATAGTAAATTTTGCAAAAACTAATTTTTTACTGTCGAAAATTTTAATTACGCCAGGGATTGCCTTTTCTATAGTAAATGTTGCAAAAATTAATTTTTTTCTGTCGCAAATTTTAATTACGCCAGGGATTGCCTTTTCTATAGTAAATTATTCAAAAATTAATTTTTTTCTGTCGCAAATTTTAATTACGCCAGGGATTGCCTTTTCTATAGTAAATTATTCAAAAAATAATAGTTTAGTGTCGCAAATTTTAATTACGCCAGGGATTGCCTTTTCTATAGTAAATTATTCAAAAAATAATTTTATACTGTCGCAAATTTTAATTACGCCAGGGATTGCCTTTTCTATAGTAAATTATTCAAAAACTAATTTTTTTCTGTCGCAAATTTTTATTACGCCAGGGATTGCCTTTTCTATAGTAAATTATTCAAAAAATAATTTTTTACTGTCTCAAATTTTAATTACGCCAGGGATTGCCTTATCTATAGTAAATTATTCAAAAATTAATTTTATACTGTCGCAAATTTTAATTACTCCAGGGATTGCCCTTTCTATAGTAAATTATTCAAAAATTAATTTTATACTGTCGCAAATTTTAATTACGCCAGGGATTGCCTTTTCTATAGTAAATTTTGCAAAAAATAATTTTATACTGTCGCAAATTTTAATTACGCCAGGGATTGCCTATTCTATAGTAAATTATTCAAAAATTCATTTTTTTCTTTCTCAAATTTTAATTACGCCAGGGATTGCCTTTTCTATAGTAAATTATTCAAAAATTAATTTTATACTGTCGCAAATTTTAATTACTCCAGGGATTGCCTTTTCTATAGTAAATTATTCAAAAATTAATTTTATACTGTCGCAAATTTTAATTACGCCAGGGATTGCCTTTTCTATAGTAAATTTTGCAAAAAATAATTGTTTAGTGTCTCAAATTTTAATTACGCCAGGGATTGCCTTTTCTATAGTAAATTATTCAAAAATTCATTTTTTTCTGTCTCAAATTTTAATTACGCCAGGGATTGCCTTTTGTATAGTAAATTATTCAAAAATTCATTTTTTTCTGTCTCAAATTTTAATTACGCCAGGGATTGCCTTTTCTATAGTAAATTATTCAAAAATTAATTTTATACTGTCGCAAATTTTAATTACTCCAGGGATTGCCTTTTCTATAGTAAATTATTCAAAAATTAATTTTATACTGTCGCAAATTTTAATTACTCCAGGGATTGCCTTTTCTATAGTAAATTATTCAAAAATTAATTTTGTACTGTCTCAAATTTTAATTACGCCAGGGATTGCCTTATCTATAGTAAATTATTCAAAAATTAATTTTATACTGTCGCAAATTTTAATTACTCCAGGGATTGCCCTTTCTATAGTAAATTATTCAAAAATTAATTTTATACTGTCGCAAATTTTAATTACGCCAGGGATTGCCTTTTCTATAGTAAATTTTGCAAAAAATAATTTTATACTGTCGCAAATTTTAATTACGCCAGGGATTGCCTATTCTATAGTAAATTATTCAAAAATTCATTTTTTTCTTTCTCAAATTTTAATTACGCCAGGGATTGCCTTTTCTATAGTAAATTATTCAAAAATTAATTTTATACTGTCGCAAATTTTAATTACTCCAGGGATTGCCTTTTCTATAGTAAATTATTCAAAAATTAATTTTATACTGTCGCAAATTTTAATTACGCCAGGGATTGCCTTTTCTATAGTAAATTTTGCAAAAAATAATTGTTTAGTGTCTCAAATTTTAATTACGCCAGGGATTGCCTTTTCTATAGTAAATTATTCAAAAATTCATTTTTTTCTGTCTCAAATTTTAATTACGCCAGGGATTGCCTTTTGTATAGTAAATTATTCAAAAATTCATTTTTTTCTGTCTCAAATTTTAATTACGCCAGGGATTGCCTTTTCTATAGTAAATTATTCAAAAATTAATTTTATACTGTCGCAAATTTTAATTACTGCAGGGATTGCCTTTTCTATAGTAAATTATTCAAAAATTAATTTTATACAGTCGCAAATTTTAATTACGCCAGGGATTGCCTTTTCTATAGTAAATTTTGCAAAAAATAATTGTTTAGTGTCTCAAATTTTAATTACGCCAGGGATTGCCTTTTCTATAGTAAATTATTCAAAAATTCATTTTTTTCTGTCTCAAATTTTAATTACGCCAGGGATTGCCTTTTGTATAGTAAATTATTCAAAAAATAATTTTTTACTGTCTCAAATTTTAATTACGCCAGGGATTGCCTTTTCTATAGTAAATTTTGCAAAAAATAATTTTTTACTGTCGCAAATTTTAATTACGCCAGGGATTGCCTTTTCTATAGTAAATTATTCAAAAATTCATTTTTTACTGTCTCAAATTTTAATGACGCCAGGGATTGCCTTTTCTATAGTAAATTTTGCAAAAAATAATTGTTTAGTGTCGCAAATTTTAATTACGCCAGGGATTGCCTTTTCTATAGTAAATTATTCAAAAATCCATTTTTTTCTGTCTCAAATTTTAATTACGCCAGGGATTGCCTTTTCTATAGTAAATTAATCAAAAAATAATTGTTTAGTGTCTCAAATTTTAATTACGCCAGGGATTGCCTTTTCTATAGTAAATTATTCCAAAATTCATTTTTTTCTGTCTCAAATTTTAATTACGCCAGGGATTGCCTTTTGTATAGTAAATTATTCAAAAATTCATTTTTTAATGCCTCAAATTTTAATTACGCCAGGGATTGCCTTTTCTATAGTAAATTATTCAAAAAATAATTGTTTAGTGTCGCAAATTTTAATTACGCCAGGGATTGCCTTTTCTATAGTAAATTATTCAAAAAATAATTTTTTACTGTCGCAAATTTTAATTACGCCAGGGATTGCCTTTTCTATAGTAAATTATTCAAAAATTCATTTTTTACTGTCTCAAATTTTAATTAAGCCAGGGATTGCCTTTTCTATAGTAAATTATTCAAAAAATAATTGTTTAGTGTCGCAAATTTTAATTACGCCAGGGATTGCCTTTTCTATAGTAAATTTTGCAAAAACTAATTTTTTACTGTCGCAAATTTTAATTACGCCAGGGATTGCCTTTTCTATAGTAAATTATTCAAAAATTCATTTTTTTCTGTCTCAAATTTTAATTACGCCAGGGATTGCCTTTTCTATAGTAAATTATTCAAAAATTAATTTTATACTGTCGCAAATTTTAATTACGACAGGGATTGCCTTTTCTATAGTAAATTATTCAAAAATTAATTTTATACTGTCGCAAATTTTAATTACGCCAGGGATTGCCTTTTCTATAGTAAATTTTGCAAAAAATAATTGTTTAGTGTCTCAAATTTTAATTACGCCAGGGATTGCCTTTTCTATAGTAAATTATTCAAAAATTCATTTTTTTCTGTCTCAAATTTTAATTACGCCAGGGATTGCCTTTTCTATAGTAAATTATTCAAAAAATAATTTTTTACTGTCTCAAATTTTAATTACGCCAGGGATTGCCTTTTCTATAGTAAATTTTGCAAAAAATAATTTTTTACTGTGGCAAATTTTAATTACGCCAGGGATTGCCTTTTCTATAGTAAATTATTCAAAAATTCATTTTTTACTGTCTCAAATTTTAATTACGCCAGGGATTGCCTTTTCTATAGTAAATTTTGCAAAAAATAATTGTTTAGTGTCGCAAATTTTAATTACGCCAGGGATTGCCTTTTCTATAGTAAATTATTCAAAAATTCATTTTTTTCTGTCTCAAATTTTAATTACGCCAGGGATTGCCTTTTCTATAGTAAGTTATTCAAAAAATAATTGTTTAGTGTCTCAAATTTTAATTACGCCAGGGATTGCCTTTTCTATAGTAAATTTTGCAAAAAATAATTTTATACTGTCGCAAATTTTAATTACGCCAGGGATTGCCTTTTCTATAGTAAATTATGCAAAAATTCATTTTTTCTGTCTCAAATTTTAATTACGCCAGGGATTGCCTTTTCTGTAGTAAATTTTGCAAAAAATAATTGTTTAGTGTCGCAAATTTTAATTACGCCAAGGATTGCCTTTTCTATAGTAAATTATTCAAAAAATAATTTTATACTGTCGCAAATTTTAATTACGCCAGGGATTGCCTTTTCTATAGTAAATTATTCAAAAATTCATTTTTTTCTGTCTCAAATTTTAATTACGCCAGGGATTGCCTTTTCTATAGTAAATTATTCAAAAAATAATTTTTTACTGTCTCAAATTTTAATTACGCCAGAGATTGCCTTTTCTATAGTAAATTTTGCAAAAAATAATTGTTTAGTGTCTCAAATTTTAATTACGCCAGGGATTGCCTTTTCTATAGTAAATTATTCAAAAATTCATTTTTTTCTGTCTCAAATTTTAATTACGCCAGGGATTGCCTTTTCTATAGTAAATTATTCAAAAATTCATTTTTTCTGTCTCAAATTTTAATTACGCCAGGGATTGCCTTTTCTATAGTAAATTATTCAAAAAATAATTTTTTACTGTCGCAAATTTTAATTACGCCAGGGATTGCCTTTTCTATAGTAAATTATTCAAAAATTAATTTTTTTCTGTCGCAAATTTTAATTACGCCAGGGATTGCCATTTCTATAGTAAATTATTCAAAAAATAATTTTTTACTGTCTCAAATTTTAATTACGCCAGGGATTGCCTTTTCTATAGTAAATTATTCAAAAAATAATTGTTTAGTGTCGCAAATTTTAATTACGCCAGGGATTGCCTTTTCTATAGTAAATTTTCCAAAAAATAATTGTTTAGTGTCGGAAATTTTAATTACGCCAGGGATTGCCTATTCTATAGTAAATTTTGCAAAAAATAATTGTTTAGTGTCTCAAATTTTAATTACGCCAGGGATTGCCTTTTCTATAGTAAATTTTGCAAAAAATATTTGTTTAGTGTCGCAAATTTTAATTACGCCAGGGATTGCCTTTTCTATAGTAAATTCTGCAAAAAATAATTGTTTAGTGTCGCAAATTTTAATTACGCCAGGGATTGCCTTTTCTATAGTAAATTATTCAAAAAATAATTTTATACTGTCGCAAATTTTAATTACGCCAGGGATTGCCTTTTCTATAGTAAATTATTCAAAAATTAATTTTTTTCTGTCGCAAATTTTTATTACGCCAGGGATTGCCTTTTCTATAGTAAATTATTCAAAAAATAATTTTTTACTGTCTCAAATTTTAATTACGCCAGGGATTTCCTTTTCTATAGTAAATTATTCAAAAATTAATTTTATACTGTCGCAAATTTTAATTACTCCAGGGATTGCCTTTTCTATAGTAAATTATTCAAAAATTAATTTTATACTGTCGCAAATTTTAATTACGCCAGGGATTGCCTTTTCTATAGTAAATTTTGCAAAAAATAATTTTATACTGTCGCAAATTTTAATTACGCCAGGGATTGCCTTTTCTATAGTAAATTATTCAAAAATTCATTTTTTTCTGTCTCAAATTTTAATTACGCCAGGGATTGCCTTTTCTATAGTAAATTATTCAAAAATTAATTTTATACTGTCGCAAATTTTAATTACTCCAGGGATTGCCTTTTCTATAGTAAATTATTCAAAAATTAATTTTATACTGTCGCAAATTTTAATTACGCCAGGGATTGCCTTTTCTATAGTAAATTTTGCAAAAAATAATTGTTTAGTGTCTCAAATTTTAATTATGCCAGGGATTGCCTTTTCTATAGTAAATTATTCAAAAATTCATTTTTTTCTGTCTCAAATTTTAATTACGCCAGGGATTGCCTTTTGTATAGTAAATTATTCAAAAATTCATTTTTTTCTGTCTCAAATTTTAATTACGCCAGGGATTGCCTTTTCTATAGTAAATTATTCAAAAATTAATTTTATACTGTCGCAAATTTTAATTACTCCAGGGATTGCCTTTTCTATAGTAAATTATTCAAAAATTAATTTTATACTGTCGCAAATTTTAATTACGCCAGGGATTGCCTTTTCTATAGTAAATTTTGCAAAAAATAATTGCTTAGTGTCTCAAATTTTAATTACGCCAGGGATTGCCTTTTCTATAATAAATTATTCAAAAATTCTTTTTTTTCTGTCTCAAATTTTAATTACGCCAGGGATTATCTTTTGTATAGTAAATTATTCAAAAAATAATTTTTTACTGTCTCAAATTTTAATTACGCCAGGGATTGCCTTTTCTATAGTAAATTTTGCAAAAAATAATTTTTTACTGTCGCAAATTTTAATTACGCCAGGGATTGCCTTTTCTATAGTAAATTATTCAAAAATTCATTTTTTACTGTCTCAAATTTTAATGACGCCAGGGATTGCCTTTTCTATAGTAAATTTTGCAAAAAATAATTGTTTAGTGTCGCAAATTTTAATTACGCCAGGGATTGCCTTTTCTATAGTAAATTATTCAAAAATCCATTTTTTTCTGTCTCAAATTTTAATTACGCCAGGGATTGCCTTTTCTATAGTAAATTAATCAAAAAATAATTGTTTAGTGTCTCAAATTTTAATTACGCCAGGGATTGCCTTTTCTATAGTAAATTATTCAAAAATTCATTTTTTTCTGTCTCAAATTTTAATTACGCCAGGGATTGCCTTTTGTATAGTAAATTATTCAAAAATTCATTTTTTAATGTCTCAAATTTTAATTACGCCAGGGATTGCCTTTTCTATAGTAAATTATTCAAAAAATAATTGTTTAGTGTCGCAAATTTTAATTACGCCAGGGATTGCCTTTTCTATATTAAATTATTCAAAAAATAATTTTTTACTGTCGCAAATTTTAATTACGCCAGGGATTGCCTTTTCCATAGTAAATTATTCAAAAATTCATTTTTTACTGTCTCAAATTTTAATTACGCCAGGGATTGCCTTTTCTATAGTAAATTATTCAAAAAATAATTGTTTATTGTCGCAAATTTTAATTACGCCAGGGATTGCCTTTTCTATAGTAAATTTTGCAAAAACTAATTTTTTACTGTCGCAAATTTTAATTACGCCAGGGATTGCCTTTTCTATAGTAAATTATTCAAAAATTCATTTTTTCTGTCTCAAATTTTAATTACGCCAGGGATTGCCTTTTCTATAGTAAATTATTCAAAAATTAATTTTATACTGTCGCAAATTTTAATTACGACAAGGATTGCCTTTTCTATAGTAAATTATTCAAAAATTAATTTTATACTGTCGCAAATTTTAATTAAGCCAGGGATTGCCTTTTCTATAGTAAATTTTGCAAAAAATAATTGTTTAGTGTCTCAAATTTTAATTACGCCAGGGATTGCCTTTTCTATAGTAAATTATTCAAAAATTCATTTTTTTCTGTCTCAAATTTTAATTACGCCAGGGATTGCCTTTTCTATAGTAAATTATTCAAAAAATAATTTTTTACTGTCTCAAATTTTAATTACGCCAGGGATTGCCTTTTCTATAGTAAATTTTGCAAAAAATAATTTTTTACTGTGGCAAATTTTAATTACGCCAGGGATTGCCTTTTCTATAGTAAATTATTCAAAAATTCATTTTTTACTGTCTCAAATTTTAATTACGCCAGGGATTGCCTTTTCTATAGTAAATTTTGCAAAAAATAATTGTTTAGTGTCGCAAATTTTAATTACGCCAGGGATTGCCTTTTCTATAGTAAATTATTCAAAAATTCGTTTTTTTCTGTCTCAAATTTTAACTACGCCAGGGATTGCCTTTTCTATAGTAAATTATTCAAAAAATAATTGTTTAGTGTCTCAAATTTTAATTACGCCAGGGATTGCCTTTTCTATAGTAAATTTTGCAAAAAATAATTTTATACTGTCGCAAATTTTAATTACGCCAGGGATTGCCTTTTCTATAGTAAATTATTCAAAAATTCATTTTTTCTGTCTCAAATTTTAATTACGCCAGGGATTGCCTTTTCTGTAGTAAATTTTGCAAAAAATAATTGTTTAGTGTCGCAAATTTTAATTACGCCAAGGATTGCCTTTTCTATAGTAAATTATTCAAAAAATAATTTTATACTGTCGCAAATTTTAATTACGCCAGGGATTGCCTTTTCTATAGTAAATTATTCAAAAATTAATTTTTTTCTGTCTCAAATTTTAATTACGCCAGGGATTGCCTTTTCTATAGTAAATTATTCAAAAAATAATTTTTTACTGTCTCAAATTTTAATTACGCCAGGGATTGCCTTTTCTATAGTAAATTTGGCAAAAAATAATTGTTTAGTGTCTCAAATTTTAATTACGCCAGGGATTGCCTTTTCTATAGTAAATTATTCAAAAATTCATTTTTTTCTGTCTCAAATTTTAATTACGCCAGGGATTGCCTTTTCTATAGTAAATTATTCAAAAATTCATTTTTTCTGTCTCAAATTTTAATTACGCCAGGGATTGCCTTTTCTATAGTAAATTATTCAAAAAATAATTTTTTACTGTCGCAAATTTTAATTACGCCAGGGATTGCCTTTTCTATAGTAAATTATTCAAAAATTAATTTTTTTCTGTCGCAAATTTTAATTACGCCAGGGATTGCCATTTCTATAGTAAATTATTCAAAAAATAATTTTTTACTGTCTCATATTTTAATTACGCCAGGGATTGCCTTTTCTATAGTAAATTTTGCAAAAAATAATTGTTTAGTGTCTCAAATTTTAATTACGCCAGGGATTGCCTTTTCTATAGTAAATTATTCAAAAATTAATTTTATACTGTCGCAAATTTTAATTACTCCAGGGATTGCCTTTTCTATAGTAAATTATTCAAAAATTAATTTTATACTCTCGCAAATTTTAATTACGCCAGGGATTGCCTTTTCTATAGTAAATTTTGCAAAAATAATTTTATACTGTCGCAAATTTTAATTACGCCAGGGATTGCCTTTTCTATAGTAAATTATTCAAAAATTCATTTTTTTCTGTCTCAAATTTTAATTACGCCAGGGATTGCCTTTTCTATAGTAAATTATTCAAAAATTAATTTTATACTGTCGCAAATTTTAATTACTCCAGGGATTGCCTTTTCTATAGTAAATTATTCAAAAATTAATTTTATACTGTCTCAAATTTTAATTACGCCAGGGATTGCCTTTTCTATAGTAAATTTTGCAAAAAATAATTATTTAGTGTCTCAAATTTTAATTACGCCAGGGATTGCCTTTTCTATAGTAAATTATTCAAAAATTCATTTTTTTCTGTCTCAAATTTTAATTACGCCAGGGATTGCCTTTTCTATAGTAAATTATTCAAAAATTAATTTTATACTGTCGCAAATTTTAATTACTCCAGGGATTGCCTTTTCTATAGTAAATTATTCAAAAATTAATTTTATACTGTCGCAAATTTTAATTACGCCAGGGATTGCCTTTTCTATAGTAAATTTTGCAAAAAATAATTATTTAGTGTCTCAAATTTTAATTACGCCAGGGATTGCCTTTTCTATAGTAAATTATTCAAAAATTCATTTTTTTCTGTCTCAAATTTTAATTACGCCAGGGATTGCCTTTTGTATAGTAAATTATTCAAAAATTCATTTTTTTCTGTCTCAAATTTTAATTACGCCAGGGATTGCCTTTTCTATAGTAAATTATTCAAAAATTAATTTTATACTGTCGCAAATTTTAATTACTCCAGGGATTGCCTTTTCTATAGTAAATTATTCAAAAATTAATTTTATACTGTCGCAAATTTTAATTACGCCAGGGATTGCCTTTTCTATAGTAAATTATTCAAAAATTCATTTTTTTCTGTCTCAAATTTTAATTACGCCAGGGATTGCCTTTTCTATAGTAAATTATTCAAAAAATAATTTTTTACTGTCTCAAATTTTAATTACGCCAGGGATTGCCTTTTCTATAGTAAATTTTGCAAAAAATATTTTTTTACTGTCGCAAATTTTAATTACGCCAGGGATTGCCTTTTCTATAGTAAATTATTCAAAAATTCATTTTTTACTGTCTCAAATTTTAATGACGCCAGGGATTGCCTTTTCTATAGTAAATTTTGCAAAAAATAATTGTTTAGTGTCGCAAATTTTAATTACGCCAGGGATTGCCTTTTCTATAGTAAATTATTCAAAAATCCATTTTTTTCTGTCTCAAATTTTAATTACGCCAGGGATTGCCTTTTCTATAGTAAATTAATCAAAAAATAATTGTTTAGTGTCTCAAATTTTAATTACGCCAGGGATTGCCTTTTCTATAGTAAATTATTCAAAAATTCATTTTTTTCTGTCTCAAATTTTAATTACGCCAGGGATTGCCTTTTGTATAGTAAATTATTCAAAAATTCATTTTTTAATGTCTCAAATTTTAATTACGCCAGGGATTGCCTTTTCTATAGTAAATTATTCAAAAAATAATTGTTTAGTGTCGCAAATTTTAATTACGCCAGGGATTGCCTTTTCTGTAGTAAATTATTCAAAAAATAATTTTTTACTGTCGCAAATTTTAATTACGCCAGGGATTGCCTTTTCTATAGTAAATTATTCAAAAATTCATTTTTTACTGTCTCAAATTTTAATTACGCCAGGGATTGCCTTTTCTATAGTAAATTATTCAAAAAATAATTGTTTAGTGTCGCAAATTTTAATTACGCCAGGGATTGCCTTTTCTATAGTAAATTTTGCAAAAACTGATTTTTTACTGTCGCAAATTTTAATTACGCCAGGGATTGCCTTTTCTATAGTAAATTATTCAAAAATTCATTTTTTTCTGTCTCAAATTTTAATTACGCCAGGGATTGCCTTTTCTATAGTAAATTATTCAAAAATTAATTTTATACTGTCGCAAATTTTAATTACGACAGGGATTGCCTTTTCTATAGTAAATTATTCAAAAAATAATTGTTTAGTGTCGCAAATTTTAATTACGCCAGGGATTGCCTTTTCTATAGTAAATTTTGCAAAAACTAATTTTTTACTGTCGCAAATTTTAATTACGCCAGGGATTGCCTTTTCTATAGTAAATTATTCAAAAATTCATTTTTTACTGTCTCAAATTTTAATGACGCCAGGGATTACCTTTTCTATAGTAAATTTTGCAAAAAATAATTGTTTAGTGTCGCAAATTTTAATTACGCCAGGGATTGCCTTTTCTATAGTAAATTATTCAAAAATCCATTTTTTTCTGTCTCAAATTTTAATTACGCCAGGGATTGCCTTTTCTATAGTAAATTAATCAAAAAATAATTGTTTAGTGTCTCAAATTTTAATTACGCCAGGGATTGCCTTTTCTATAGTAAATTATTCAAAAATTCATTTTTTTCTGTCTCAAATTATAATTACGCCAGGGATTGCCTTTTGTATAGTAAATTATTCAAAAATTCATTTTTTAATGTCTCAAATTTTAATTACGCCAGGGATTGCCTTTTCTATAGTAAATTATTCAAAAAATAATTGTTTAGTGTCGCAAATTTTAATTACGCCAGGGATTGCCTTTTCTATAGTAAATTATTCAAAAAATAATTTTTTACTGTCGCAAATTTATTTACGCCAGGGATTGCCTTTTCTATAGTAAATTATTCAAAAAATCATTTTTTACTGTCTCAAATTTTAATTACGCCAGGGATTGCCTTTTCTATAGTAAATTATTCAAAAAATAATTGTTTAGTGTCGCAAATTTTAATGACGCCAGGGATTGCCTTTTCTATAGTAAATTTTGCAAAAACTAATTTTTTACTGTCGCAAATTTTAATTACGCCAGGGATTGCCTTTTCTATAGTAAATTATTCAAAAATTCATTTTTTTCTGTCTCAAATTTTAATTACGCCAGGGATTGCCTTTTGTATAGTAAATTATTCAAAAATTCATTTTTTACTGTCTCAAATTTTAATTACGCCAGGGATTGCCTTTTCTATAGTAAATTATTCAAAAAATTATTGTTTAGTGTCGCAAATTTTAATTACGCCAGGGATTGCCTTTTCTATAGTAAATTTTGCAAAAACTAATTTTTTACTGTCGCAAATTTTAATTACGCCAGGGATTGCCTTTTCTATAGTAAATTATTCAAAAATTCATTTTTTACTGTCTCAAATTTTAATTACGCCAGGGATTGCCTTTTCTATAGTAAATTTTGCAAAAAATAATTGTTTAGTGTCGCAAATTTTAATTACGCCAGGGATTGCCTTTTCTATAGTAAATTATTCAAAAATTCATTTTTTTCTGTCTCAAATTTTAATTACGCCAGGGATTGCCTTTTCTATAGTAAATTATTCAAAAAATAATTGTTTAGTGTCTCAAATTTTAATTACGCCAGGGATTGCCTTTTCTATAGTAAATTTTTGCAAAAAATAATTTTATACTGTCGCAAATTTTAATTACGCCAGGGATTGCCTTTTCTATAGTAAATTATTCAAAAATTCATTTTTTCTGTCTCAAATTTTAATTACGCCAGGGATTGCCTTTTCTGTAGTAAATTTTAAAAAAAATAATTGTTTAGTGTCGCAAATTTTAATTACGCCAAGGATTGCCTTTTCTATAGTAAATTATTCAAAAAATAATTTTATACTGTCGCAAATTTTAATTACGCCAGGGATTGCCTTTTCTATAGTAAATTATTCAAAAATTCATTTTTTTCTGTCTCAAACTTCAATTACGCCAGGGATTGCCTTTTCTATAGTAAATTATTCAAAAAATAATTTTTTACTGTCTCAAATTTTAATTACGCCAGGGATTGCCTTTTCTATAGTAAATTAATCAAAAATTCATTTTTTTCTGTCTCAAATTTTAATTACGCCAGGGATTGCCTTTTCTATAGTAAATTATTCAAAAATTAATTTTTTCTGTCTCAAATTTTAATTACGCCAGGGATTGCCTTTTATATAGTAAATTATTCAAAAAATATTTTTTTACTGTCGCAAATTTTAATTACGCCAGGGATTGCCTTTTCTATAGTAAATTATTCAAAAATTAATTTTTTTCTGTCGCAAATTTTAATTACGCCAGGGATTGCCATTTCTATAGTAAATTATTCAAAAAATAATTTTTTACTGTCTCAAATTTTAATTACGCCAGGGATTGCCTTTTCTATAGTAAATTATTCAAAAAATAATTGTTTAGTGTCGCAAATTTTAATTACGCCAGGGATTGCCTTTTCTATAGTAAATTTTGCAAAAAATAATTGTTTAGTGTCGCAAATTTTAATTACGCCAGGGATTGCCTTTTCTATAGTAAATAATTCAAAAAATAATTTTATACTGTCGCAAATTTTAATTGCGCCATGGATTGCCTTTTCTATAGTAAATTATTCAAAAATTAATTTTTTTCTGTCGCAAATTTTAATTACGCCAGGGATTGCCTTTTCTATAGTAAATTTTTCAAAAAATAATTTTTTACTGTCTCAAATTTTAATTACGCCAGGGATTGCCTTTTCTATAGTAAATTATTCAAAAATTAATTTTTTTCTGTCGCAAATTTTAACTACGCCAGGGATTGCCTTTTCTATAGTAAATTATTCAAAAATTCATTTTTTACTGTCTCAAATTTTAATTACGCCAGGGATTGCCTTTTCTATAGAAAATTATTCAAAAAATAATTGTTTAGTGTCGCAAATTTTAATTACGCCAGGGATTGCCTTTTCTATAGTAAATTTTGCAAAAACTAATTTTTTACTGTCGCAAATTTTAATTACGCCAGGGATTGCCTTTTCTATAGTAACTGTTGCAAAAATTAATTTTTTTCTGTCGCAAATTTTAATTACGCCAGGGATTGCCTTTTCTATAGTAAATTATTCAAAAACTCATTTTTTACTGTCTCAAATTTTAATTACGCCAGGGATTGCCTTTTCTATAGTAAATTTTGCAAAAAATAATTTTTTACTGTCGCAAATTTTAATTACGCCAGGGATTGCCTTTTCTATAGTAAATTATTCAAAAAATAATTTTATACTGTCGCAAATTTTAATTACGCCAGGGATTGCCTTTTCTATAGTAAATTATTCAAAAAATAATTTTATACTGTCGCAAATTTTAATTACGCCAGGGATTGCCTTTTTTATAGTAAATTATTCAAAAAATAATTTTATTCTGTCGCAAATTTTAATTACGCCAGGGATTGCCTTTTCTATAGTAAATTATTCAAAAAATAATTTTTTACTGTCGCAAATTTTAATTACGCCAGGGATTGCCTTTTCTATACTAAATTATTGAAAAAATAATTTTTTACTGTCGCAAATTATAATTACGCCAGGGATTGCCTTTTCTATAGTAAATTATTCAAAAAATAATTTTTTACTGTCGCAAATTATAATTACGCCAGGGATTGCCTTTTCTATAGTAAATTATTCAAAAATTCATTTTTTTCTGTCTCAAATTTTAATTACGCCAGGGATTGCCTTTTCTATAGTAAATTACTCAAAAAATAATTTTTTACTGTCGCAAATTTTAATTACGCCAGAGATTGCCTTTTCTATAGTAAATTATTCAAAAAATAATTTTTTACTGTCGCAAATTTTAATTACGCCAGGGATTGCCTTTTCTATAGTAAATTTTGCAAAAATAGTTTTATACTGTCGCAAATTTTAATTACGCCAGGGATTGCCTTTTCTATAGTAAATTATTCAAAAAATAATTTTTTACTGTCGCAAATTTTAATTACGCCAGGGATTGCCTTTTCTATAGTAAATTATTCAAAAAATAATTTTATACTGTCGCAAATTTTAATTACGCCAGGGATTGCCTTTTCTATAGTAAATTATTCAAAAAATAATTTTTTACTGTCGCAAATTTTAATTACGCCAGGGATTGCCTTTTCTATAGTAAATTATTCAAAAACTAATTTTTTACTGTCGCAAAATTTAAATACGCCAGGGATTGCCTTTTCTATAGTAAATTTTGCAAAAAAAAATTTTTTCTGTCACAAATTTTAATTACGCCAGGGATTGCCTTTTCTATAGTAAATTATTCAAAAATTAATTTTTTTCTGTCGCAAATTTTAAATACGCCAGGGATTGCCTTTTCTATAGTAATTTATTCAAAAAATAATTTTATACTGTCGCAAATTTTAATTACGCCAGGGATTGCCTTTTCTATAGTAAATTATTCAAAAATTCATTTTTTACTGTCTCAAATTTTAATTACGCCAGGGATTGCCTTTTCTATAGTAAATTTTGCAAAAAATAATTGTTTAGTGTCGCAAATTTTAATTGCGCCAGGGATTGCCTTTTCTATAGTAAATTATTCAAAAAATAATTTTATATTGTCGCAAATATTAATTACGCCAGCGATTGCCTTTTCTATAGTAAATTATTCAAAAAATAATTTTTTACTGTCGCAAATTTTAATTACGCCAGGGATTGCCTTTTCTATAGTAAATTTTGCAAAAAATAATTTTATACTGTCGCAAATTTTAATTACGCCAGGGACTGCCTTTTCTATAGTAAATTATTCAAAAATTCATTTTTTACTGTCGCAAATTTTAATTACGCCAGGGACTGCCTTTTCTATAGTAAATTATTCAAAAATTCATTTTTTACTGTCGCAAATTTTAATTACGCCAGGGATTGCCTTTTCTATAGAAAATTATTCAAAAAATAATTTTATACTGTCGCAAATTTTAATTACGCCAGGGATTGCCTTTTCTATAGTAAATTATTCAAAAAATAATTTTTTACTGTCGCAAATTTTAATTACGCCAGGGATTGCCTTTTCTATAGTAAATTTTGCAAAAAATAATTTTATACTGTCGCAAATTTTAATTACGCCAGGGACTGCCTTTTCTATAGTAAATTATTCAAAAATTCATTTTTTACTGTGGCAAATTTTAATTACGCCAGGGATTGCCTTTTCTATAGAAAATTATTCAAAAAATAATTTTATACTGTCGCAAATTTTAATTACGCCAGGGATTGCCTTTTCTATAGTAAATTATTCAAAAAATAATTTTTTACTGTCGCAAATTTTAATTACGCCAAGGATTGCCTTTTCTATAGTAAATTATTCAAAAAATAATTTTTTCTGTCGCAAATTTTAATTACGCCAGGGATTGCCTCTTCTATAGTAAATTATTCAAAAAATAATTTTTTACTGTCGCAAATTTTAATTACGCCAGGGATTGCCTTTTCTATAGTAAATTATTGAAAAAATAATTTTTTACTGTCGCAAATTATAATTACGCCAGGGATTGCCTTTTCTATAGTAAATTATTCAAAAAATAATTTTTTACTGTCGCAAATTATAATTACGCCAGGGATTGCCTTTTCTATAGTAAATTATTCAAAAAATAATTTTTTACTGTCGCAAATTTTAATTACGCCAGGGATTGCCTTTTCTATAGTAAATTATTCAAAAAATAATTTTTTACTGTTGCAAATTTTAATTACGCCAGGGATTGCCTTTTCTATAGTAAATTATTGAAAAAATAATTTTTTACTGTCGCAAATTATAATTACGCCAGGGATTGCCTTTTCTATAGTAAATTATTCAAAAAATAATTTTTTACTGTCGCAAATTATAATTACGCCAGGGATTGCCTTTTCTATAGTAAATTATTCAAAAATTCATTTTTTTCTGTCTCAAATTTTAATTACGCCAGGGATTGCCTTTTCTATAGTAAATTACTCAAAAAATAATTTTTTACTGTAGCAAATTTTAAATACGCCAGGGATTGCCTTTTCTATAGTAATTTATTCAAAAAATAATTTTATACTGTCGCAAATATTAATTACGCCAGCGATTGCCTTTTCTATAGTAAATTATTCAAAAAATAATTTTTTACTGTCGCAAATTTTAATTACGCCAGGGATTGCCTTTTCTATAGTAAATTTTGCAAAAAATAATTTTATACTGTCGCAAATTTTAATTACGCCAGGGACTGCCTTTTCTATAGTAAATTATTCAAAAAATAATTTTATACTGTCGCAAATTTTAATTACGCCAGGGATTGCCTTTTCTATAGTAAATTATTCAAAAAATAATTTTATACTGTCGCAAATTTTAATTACGCCAGGGATTGCCTTTTTTATAGTAAATTATTCAAAAAATAATTTTATTCTGTCGCAAATTTTAATTACGCCAGGGATTGCCTTTTCTATAGTAAATTATTCAAAAAATAATTTTTTACTGTCGCAAATTTTAATTACGCCAGGGATTGCCTTTTCTATAGTAAATTATTGAAAAAATAATTTTTTACTGTCGCAAATTATAATTACGCCAGGGATTGCCTTTTCTATAGTAAATTATTCAAAAAATAATTTTTTACTGTCGCAAATTATAATTACGCCAGGGATTGCCTTTTCTATAGTAAATTATTCAAAAATTCATTTTTTTCTGTCTCAAATTTTAATTACGCCAGGGATTGCCTTTTCTATAGTAAATTACTCAAAAAATAATTTTTTACTGTCGCAAATTTTAATTACGCCAGAGATTGCCTTTTCTATAGTAAATTATTCAAAAAATAATTTTTTACTGTCGCAAATTTTAATTACGCCAGGGATTGCCTTTTCTATAGTAAATTTTGCAAAAATAGTTTTATACTGTCGCAAATTTTAATTACGCCAGGGATTGCCTTTTCTATAGTAAATTATTCAAAAAATAATTTTTTACTGTCGCAAATTTTAATTACGCCAGGGATTGCCTTTTCTATAGTAAATTATTCAAAAAATAATTTTATACTGTCGCAAATTTTAATTACGCCAGGGATTGCCTTTTCTATAGTAAATTATTCAAAAAATAATTTTTTACTGTCGCAAATTTTAATTACGCCAGGGATTGCCTTTTCTATAGTAAATTATTCAAAAACTAATTTTTTACTGTCGCAAATTTTAAATACGTCAGGGATTGCCTTTTCTATAGTAAATTTTGCAAAAAATAATTTTTTCTGTCACAAATTTTAATTACGCCTGGGATTGCCTTTTCTATAGTAAATTATTCAAAAATTAATTTTTTTCTGTCGCAAATTTTAAATACGCCAGGGATTGCCTTTTCTATAGTAATTTATTCAAAAAATAATTTTATACTGTCGCAAATTTTAATTACGCCAGGGATTGCCTTTTCTATAGTAAATTATTCAAAAATTCATTTTTTACTGTCTCAAATTTTAATTACGCCAGGGATTGCCTTTTCTATAGTAAATTTTGCAAAAAATTATTGTTTAGTGTCGCAAATTTTAATTGCGCCAGGGATTGCCTTTTCTATAGTAAATTATTCAAAAAATAATTTTATATTGTCGCAAATATTAATTACGCCAGCGATTGCCTTTTCTATAGTAAATTATTCAAAAAATAATTTTTTACTGTCGCAAATTTTAATTACGCCAGGGATTGCCTTTTCTATAGTAAATTTTGCAAAAAATAATTTTATACTGTCGCAAATTTTAATTACGCCAGGGACTGCCTTTTCTATAGTAAATTATTCAAAAATTCATTTTTTACTGTCGCAAATTTTAATTACGCCAGGGATTGCCTTTTCTATAGAAAATTATTCAAAAAATAATTTTATACTGTCGCAAATTTTAATTACGCCAGGGATTGCCTTTTCTATAGTAAATTATTCAAAAAATAATTTTTTACTGTCGCAAATTTTAATTACGCCAAGGATTGCCTTTTCTATAGTAAATTATTCAAAAAATAATTTTTTCTGTTACAAATTTTAATTACGCCAGGGATTGCCTTTTCTATAGTAAATTATTCAAAAAATAATTTTTTACTGTCGCAAATTATAATTACGCCAGGGACTGCCTTTTCTATAGTAAATTATTCAAAAAATAAATTTTTACTGTCGCAAATTATAATTACGCCAGGGATTGCCTTTTCTATAGTAAATTTTGCAAAAAATAATTTTATACTGTCGCAAATTTTAATTACGCCAGGGATTGCCTTTTCTATAGTAAATTATTCAAAAAATAATTTTTTACTGTCGCAAATTTTAATTACGCCAGGGATTGCCTTTTCTATAGTAAATTATTCAATAATTCATTTTTTAATGTCGCAAATTTTAACTACGCCAGGGATTGCCTTTTCTATAGTAAATAATTCAAAAAATAATTTTTTACTGTCGCAAATTTTAATTACGCCAGGGATTGCCTTTTCTATAGTAAATTATTCAAAAAATAATTTTTTACTGTCGCAAATTTTAAATACGCCAGGGATTGCCTTTTCTATAGTAAATTTTGCAAAAAATAATTGTTTAGTGTCGCAAATTTTAATTACGCCAGGGATTGCCTTTTCTATAGTAAATTATTCAAAAAATAATTTTATACTGTCGCAAATTTTAATTACGCCAGAGATTGCCTTTTCTATAGTAAATTATTCAAAAAATAATTTTTTACTGTCGCAAATTTTAATTACGCCAGGGATTGCCTTTTCTATAGTTAATTTTGCAAAAAATAATTTTATACTGTCGCAAATTTTAATTACGCCAGCGATTGCCTTTTCTATAGTAAATTATTCAAAAATTCATTTTTTACTGTCTCAAATTTTAATTACGCCAGGGATTGCCTTTTCTATAGTAAATTTTGCAAAAAATAATTGTTTAGTGTCGCAATTTTAATTACGCCAGGGATTGCCTTTTCTATAGTAAATTATTCAAAAAATAATTTTTTACTGTCGCAAATTATAATTACGCCAGGGATTGCCTTTTCTATAGTAAATTATTCAAAAATTAATTTTTTACTGTCTCAAATTTTAATTACGCCAGGGATTGCCTTTTCTATAGTAAATTATTCAAAAAATAATTTTTTTACTGTCGCAAATTTTAATTACGCCAGGGATTGCCTTTTCTATAGTAAATTATTCAAAAATTCATTTTTTACTGTCGCAAATTTTAATTACGCCAGGGATTGCCTTTTCTATAGTAAATTATTCAAAAAATAATTTTTTACTGTCGCAAATTCTAATTACGCCAGGGATTGCCTTTTCTATAGTAAATTATTAAAAATTCATTTTTTACTGTCTCAAATTTTTAATTACGCCAGGGATTGCCTTTTCTATAGTAAATTATTCAAAAAATAATTTTTTACTGTTGCAAATTTTAATTACACCAGGTATTGCCGTTTCTATAGTAAATTATTCAAAAAATAATTTTATACTGTCGCAAATTTTAATTACGCCAGGGATTGCCTTTTCTATAGTAAATTATTCAAAAATTAATTTTTTTCTGTCGCAAACTTTAATTACGCCAGGGATTGCCTTTTCTATAGTAAATTATTCAAAAAATAATTTTTTACTGTCTCAAATTTTAATTACGCCAGGGATTGCCTTTTCTATAGTAAATTATTCAAAAATTAATTTTTTTCTGTCGCAAATTTTAATTACGTCAGGGATTGCCTTTTCTATAGTAAATTTTGCAAAAAATAATTGTTTAGTGTCGCAAATTTTAATTACACCAGGTATTGCCGTTTCTATAGTAAATTATTCAAAAAATAATTTTATACTGTCGCAAATTTTAATTACGCCAGGGATTGCCTTTTCTATAGTAAATTATTCAAAAATTAATTTTTTTCTGTCGCAAACTTTAATTACGCCAGGGATTGCCTTTTCTATAGTAAATTTTGCAAAAAATAATTGTTTAGTGTCGCAAATTTTAATTACGCCAGGGATTGCCTTTTCTATAGTAAATTTTGCAAAAACTAATTTTTTACTTTCGCAAATTTTAATTACGCCAGGGATTGCCTTTTCTATAGTAAATGTTGCAAAAAATAATTTTTTACTGTTGCAAATTTTAATTACGCCAGGGATTGCCTTTTCTATAGTAAATTTTGCAAAAAATAATTGTTTAGTGTCGCAAATTTTAATTACACCAGGTATTGCCGTTTCTATAGTAAATTATTCAAAAAATAATTTTATACTGTCGCAAATTTTAATTACGCCAGGGATTGCCTTTTCTATAGTAAATTATTCAAAAATTAATTTTTTTCTGTCGCAAACTTTAATTACGCCAGGGATTGCCTTTTCTATAGTAAATTATTCAAAAAATAATTTTTTTACTGTCTCAAATTTTAATTACGCCAGGGATTGCCTTTTCTATAGTAAATTATTCAAAAATTAATTTTTTTCTGTCGCAAATTTTAATTACGTCAGGGATTGCCTTTTCTATAGTAAATTATTCAAAAATTCATTTTTTTCTGTCTCAAATTTTAATTACGCCAGGGATTGCCTTTTCTATAGTAAATTATTCAAAAAATAATTGTTTAGTGTCGCAAATATTAATTAGGCCAGGGATTGCCTTTTCTATAGTAAATTTTGCAAAAACTAATTTTTTACTGTCGCAAATTTTAATTACGCCAGGGATTGCCTTTTCTATAGTAAATTATTCAAAAAATAATTTTATACTGTCGCAAATTTTAATTACGCCAGGGATTGCCTTTTCTATAGTAAATTTTGCAAAAATTAATTTTTTTCTGTCGCAAATTTTAATTACGCCAGGGATTGCCTTTTCTATAGTAAATTATTCAAAAATTCATTTTTTACTGTCTCAAATTTTAACTACGCCAGGGATTGCCTTTTCTATAGTAAATTATTCAAAAATTCATTATTTACTGTCTCAAATTTTAATTACGCCAGGGATTGCCTTTTCTATAGTAAATTATTCAAAAAATAATTTTATACTGTCGCAAATTTTAATTACGCCAGGGGATTGCCTTTTCTATAGTAAATTTTGCAAAAACTAATTGTTTAGTGTCGCAAATTTTAATTACGCCACGGATTGCCTTTTCTATAGTAAATTATTCAAAAATTCATTTTTTTTCTGTCTCAAATTTTAACTACGCCAGGGATTGCCTTTTCTATAGTAAATTTTGCAAAAAAATAATTGTTTAGTGTCTCAAATTTTAATTAAGCCAGGGATTGCCTTTTCTATTGTAAATTATTCAAAAAATAATTTTTTACTGTCGCAAATTATAATTACGCCAGGGATTGCCTTTTCTATAGTAAATTATTCAAAAAATAATTTTTTACTGTCGCAAATTTTAATTACGCCAGGGATTGCCTTTTCTATAGTAAATTTTGCAAAAAACTAATTTTTTACTGTCGCAAATTTTAATTACGCCAGGGATTGCCTTTTGTATAGTAAATTATTCAAAAATTCATTTTTTACTGTCTCAAATTTTAATTACGCCAGGGATTGCCTTTTCTATAGTAAATTATTCAAAAAAATATTGTTTAGTGTCTCAAATTTTAATTACGCCAGGGATTGCCTTTTCTATAGTAAATTATTCAAAAAATAATTTTTTACTGTCGCAAATTTTAATTACGCCAGGGATTGCCTTTTTCTATAGTAAATTATTCAAAAATTCATTTTTTACTGTCTCAAATTTTAATTACGCCAGGGATTGCCTTTTCTATAGTAAATTATTCAAAAAATAATTTTTTTACTGTCTCAAATTTTAATTACGCCAGGGATTGCCTCTATAGTAAGTTATTCAAAAATTCATTTTTTACTGTCTCAAATTTTAATTACGCAAGGGATTGCCTTTTCTATAGTAAATTTTACAAAAAATAATTGTTTAGTGTTGCAAATTTTAATTACGCCAGGGATTGCCTTTTCTATAGTAAATTTTGCAAAAACTAATTTTTTTTCTGTCGCAAATTTTAATTACGCCAGGGATTGCCTTTTCTATTGTAAATTATTCAAAAAATAATTTTATACTGTAGCAAATTTTAATTACGCCAAAGATTGCCTTTTCTATAGTAAATTATTCAAAAAATAATTTTTTACTGTCTCAAATTTTAATTACGCCAGGGATTGCCTTTTCTATAGTAAATTATTCAAAAATTAATTGTTTAGTGTCGCAAATTTTAATTACGCCAGGGATTGCCTTTTCTATAGTAAATTATTCAAAAATTCCTTTTTTTAATGTCTCAAATTTTAATTACGCCAGGGATTGCCTTTTCTGTAGTAAATTATTCAAAAAAGAATTGTTTAGTGTCGCAAATTTTAATTACGCCAGGGATTGCCTTTTCTATAGTAAATTTTGCAAAACTAATTTTTTACTGTCGCAAATTTTAATTACGCCAGGGATTGCCTTTTCTATAGTAAATTATTCAAAAATTCATTTTTTACTGTCTCAAATTTTAATTACGCCAGGGATTGCCTTTTCTATAGTAAATTATTCAAAAAATAATTGTTTAGTGTCGCAAATTTTAATTACGCCAGGGATTGCCTTTTCTATAGTAAATTATTCGAAAAATAATTGTTTAGTGTCGCAAATTTTAATTACGCCAGGGATTGCCTTTTCTATAGTAAATTATTCAAAAAATAATTTTATACTGTCGCAAATTTTAATTACGCCAGGGATTGCCTTTTCTATAGTAAATTATTCAAAAATTCATTTTTTACTGTCTCAAATTTTAATTACGCCAGGGATTGCCTTTTCTATAGTAAATTATTCAAAAATTCATTTTTTACTGTCTCAAATTTTAATTACGCCAGGGATTGCCTTTTCTATAGTAAATTTTGCAAAAAATAATTGTTTAGTGTCGCAAATTTTAATTACGCCAGGGGTTGCCTTTTATATAGTAAATTATTCAAAATTCATTTTTTACTGTCTCAAATTTTAATTACGCCAGGGATTGCCTTTTCTATAGTAAATTTTGCAAAAAATAATTGTTTAGTGTCTCAAATTTTAATTACGCCAGGGATTGCCCTTTTCTATAGTAAATTATTCAAAAAATAATTTTTTACTGTCGCAAATTATAATTACGCCAGGGATTGCCTTTTCTATAGTAAATTATTCAAAAAATAATTTTTTACTGTCGCAAATTTTAATTACGCCAGGGATTGCCTTTTCTATAGTAAATTTTGCAAAAACTAATTTTTTACTGTCGCGAATTTAATTACGCCAGGGATTGCCGTTTGTATAGTAAATTATTCAAAAATTCATTTTTTACTGTCTCAAATTTTAATTACGCCAGGGATTGCCTTTTCTATAGTAAATTATTCAAAAAAAATATTGTTTAGTGTCTCAGATTTTAATTACGCCAGGGATTGCCTTTTCTATAGTAAATTATTCAAAAAATAATTTTTTTACTTTCGCAAATTTTAATTACGCCAGGGATTGCCTTTTCTATAGTAAATTATTCAAAAATTCATTTTTTACTGTCTCAAATTTTAATTACGCCAGGGATTGCCTTTTCTATAGTAAATTATTCAAAAAATAATTTTTTTACTGTCTCAAATTTTAATTACGCCAGGGATTGCCTTTTCTATAGTAAATTATTCAAAAAATAATTTTATACTGTCGCAAATTTTAATTACGCCAGGGATTGCCTTTTCTATAGTAAATTATTCAAAAAATAATTTTTTACTGTCGCAAATTTTAATTACACCAGGGATTGCCTTTTCTATAGTAAATTTTGCAAAAAATAATTGTTTACTGTCGCAAATTTTAATTACGCCAGGGATTGCCTATTCTATAGTAAATTTTGCAAAAACTAATTTTTTACTTTTTTAATTACGCCAGGGATTGCCTTTTGTATAGTAAATTTTGCAAAAAATAATTGTTTAGTGTCGCAAATATTAATTACGCCAGGGATTGCCTTTTCTATAGTAAATTTTGCAAACACTAATTTTTTACTGTTGCAAATTTTAATTTCGCCAGGGATTGCCTTTTCTATAGTAAATTATTCAAAAAATAATTTTATACTGTCGCAAATTTTAATTACGCCAAAGATTGCCTTTTCTATAGTAAATTATTCAAAAAATAATTTTTTACTGTCTCAAATTTTAATTACGCCAGGGATTGCCTTTTCTATAGTAAATTATTCAAAATTAATTGTTTAGTGTCGCAAATTTTAATTACGCCAGGGATTGCCTTTTCTATAGTAAATTATTCAAAAATTCATTTTTTACTGTCTCAAATTTTAATTACGCCAGGGATTGCCTTTTCTACAGTAAATTATTCAAAAAAATAATTGTTTAGTGTCGCAAATTTTAATTACGCAAGGGATTGCCTTTTCTATAGTAAATTATTCAAAAAATAATTTTATATTGTCGCAATTTTAATTACGCCAGGATTGCCTTTTCTATAGTAAATTATTCAAAAATTCATTTTTTACTGTCTCAAATTTTAATTACGCCAGGGATTGCCTTTTCTATAGTAAATTATTCAAAAATTCATTTTTTACTGTCTCAAATTTTAATTACGCCAGGGATTGCCTTTTCTATAGTAAATTTTGCAAAAAATAATTGTTTAGTGTCGCAAATTTTAATTACGCCAGGGATAGCCTTTTATATAGTAAATTATTCAAAAATTCATTTTTTACTGTCTCAAATTTTAATTACGCCAGGGATTGCCTTTTCTATAGTAAATTATTCAAAAAATAATTTTATACTGTCGCAAATTTTAATTACGCCAGGGATTGCCTTTTCTATAGTAAATTTTGCAAAAAATAATTTTTTAATGTTGCAAATTTTAATTACGCCAGGGATTGCCTTTTCTATAGTAAATTATTCAAAAAATAATTTTTTACTGTCGCAAATTTTAAATACGCCAGGGATTGCCTTTTCTATAGTAAATTATTCAAAAAATAATTGTTTAGTGTCGCAAATTTTAATTAAGCCAGGGATTGCCTTTTCTATAGTAAATTATTCAAAAATTCATTTTTTACTGTCTCAAATTTTAATTACGCCAGGGGATTGCCTTTTCTATAGTAAATTTTGCAAAAAATAATTTTTTACTGTTGCAAATTTTAATTAAGCCAGGGATTGCCTTTTCTATAGTAAATTATTCAAAAATTCATTTTTTACTGTCGCAAATTATAATTACGCCAGGGATTGCCTTTTGTATAGTAAATTATTCAAAAAATAATTTTTTACTGTCTCAAATTTTAATGACGCCAGGGATTGCCTTTTGTATAGTAAATTATTCAAATATTCATTTTTTACTGTCTCAAATTTTAATTACGCCAGGGATTGCCTTTTCTATAGAAAATTATTCAAAAAATAATTTTTTACTGTCTCAAATTTTAATTACGCCAGGGATTGCCTTTTCTATAGTAAATTATTCAAAAAATAATGTTTTACTGTCGCAAATTTTAATTACGCCAGGGATTGCCTTTTCTATAGTAAATTATTCAAAAATTCATTTTGTACTGTCTCAAATTTTAATTACGCCAAGGATTGCCTTTTCTATAGTAAATTATTCAAAAAATAATTTTTTACTGTCTCAAATTTTAATTACGCCAGGGATTGCCTTTTCTATAGTAAATTATTCAAAAAATAATTTTTTACTGTCGCAAATTATAATTACGCCAGGGATTGCCTTTTCTATAGTAAATTATTCAAAAAATAATTTTTTACTGTCGCAAATTTTAATTACGCCAGGGATTGCCTTTTCTATAGTAAATTTTGCAAAAACTAATTTTTTACTGTCGCGAATTTAATTACGCCAGGGATTGCCTTTTGTATAGTAAATTATTCAAAAATTCATTTTTTACTGTCTCAAATTTTAATTACGCCAGGGATTGCCTTTTCTATAGTAAATTATTCAAAAAAATATTGTTTAGCGTCTCAAATTTTAATTACGCCAGGGATTGCCTTTTCTATAGTAAATTATTCAAAAAATAATTTTTTTTACTTTCGCAAATTTTAATTACGCCAGGGATTGCCTTTTCTATAGTAAATTATTCAAAAATTCATTTTTTACTGTCTCAAATTTTAATTACGCCAGGGATTGCCTTTTCTATAGTAAATTATTCAAAAAATAATTTTTTACTGTCTCAAATTTTAATTACGCCAGGGATTGCCTTTTCTATAGTAAATTATTCAAAAAATAATTTGATACTGTCGCAAATTTTAATTACGCCAGGGATTGCCTTTTCTATAGTAAATTATTCAAAAAATAATTTTTTACTGTCGCAAATTTTAATTACACCAGGGATTGCCTTTTCTATAGTAAATTTTGCAAAAAATAATTGTTTACTGTCGCAAATTTTAATTACGCCAGGGATTGCCTATTCTATAGTAAATTTTGCAAAAACTAATTTTTTACTGTCGCAAATTTTAATTACGCCAGGGATTGCCTTTTGTATAGTAAATTTTGCAAAAAATAATTGTTTAGTGTCGCAAATATTAATTACGCCAGGGATTGCCTTTTCTATAGTAAATTTTGCAAACACTAATTTTTTACTGTTGCAAATTTTAATTTCGCCAGGGATTGCCTTTTCTATAGTAAATTATTCAAAAAATAATTTTATACTGTCGCAAATTTTAATTACGCCAAAGATTGCCTTTTCTATAGTAAATTATTCAAAAAATAATTTTTTTACTGTCTCAAATTTTAATTACGCCAGGGATTGCCTTTTCTATAGTAAATTATTCAAAAATTAATTGTTTAGTGTCGCAAATTTTAATTACGCCAGGGATTGCCTTTTCTATAGTAAATTATTCAAAAATTCATTTTTTACTGTCTCAAATTTTAATTACGCCAGGGATTGCCTTTTCTACAGTAAATTATTCAAAAAATAATTGTTTAGTGTCGCAAATTTTAATTACGCAAGGGATTGCCTTTTCTATAGTAAATTATTCAAAAAATAATTTTATATTGTCGCAAATTTTAATTACGCCAGGGATTGCCTTTTCTATAGTAAATTATTCAAAAATTCATTTTTTACTGTCTCAAATTTTAATTACGCCAGGGATTGCCTTTTCTATAGTAAATTATTCAAAAATTCATTTTTTACTGTCTCAAATTTTAATTACGCCAGGGATTGCCTTTTCTATAGTAAATTTTGCAAAAAATAATTGTTTAGTGTCGCAAATTTTAATTACGCCAGGGATAGCCTTTTATATAGTAAATTATTCAAAAATTCATTTTTTACTGTCTCAAATTTTAATTACGCCAGGGATTGCCTTTTCTATAGTAAATTATTCAAAAAATAATTTTATACTGTCGCAAATTTTAATTACGCCAGGGATTGCCTTTTCTATAGTAAATTTTGCAAAAAATAATTTTTTAATGTTGCAAATTTTAAGCCAGGGATTGCCTTTTCTATAGTAAATTATTCAAAAAATAATTTTTTATTGTCGCAAATTTTAAATACGCCAGGGATTGATTGCCTTTTCTATAGTAAATTATTCAAAAAATAATTGTTTAGTGTCGCAAATTTTAATTAAGCCAGGGATTGCCTTTTCTATAGTAAATTATTCAAAAATTCATTTTTTACTGTCTCAAATTTTAATTACGCCAGGGATTGCCTTTTCTATAGTAAATTTTGCAAAAAATAATTTTTTACTGTTGCAAATTTTAATTAAGCCAGGGATTGCCTTTTCTATAGTAAATTATTCAAAAATTCATTTTTTACTGTCGCAAATTATAATTACGCCAGGGATTGCATTTTGTATAGTAAATTATTCAAAAAATAATTTTTTACTGTCTCAAATTTTAATGACGCCAGGGATTGCCTTTTGTATAGTAAATTATTCAAAAATTCATTTTTTACTGTCTCAAATTTTAATTACGCCAGGGATTGCCTTTTCTATAGAAAATTATTCAAAAAATAATTTTTTACTGTCTCAAATTTTAATTACGCCAGGGATTGCCTTTTCTATAGTAAATTATTCAAAAAATAATGTTTTACTGTCGCAAATTTTAAATACGCCAGGGATTGCCTTTTCTATAGTAAATTATTCAAAAAATAATTTTATACTGTCGCAAATTTTAATTACGCCAGGGATTGCCTTTTCTATAGTAAATTATTCAAAAATTCATTTTTTACTGTCTCAAATTTTAATTACGCCAGGGATTGCCCTTTCTATAGTAAATTTTGCAAAAAATTATTGTTTAGTGTCGCAAATTTTAATTACGCCAGGGATTGCCTTTTCTATAGTAAATTATGCAAAAATTCATTTTTTACTGTCTCAAATTTTAATTACGCCAGGGATTGCCTTTTCTATAGCAAATTTTGCAAAAAATAATTTTTTACTGTTGCAAATTTTAAATACGCCAGGGATTGCCTTTTGTATAGTAAATTATTCAAAAATTCATTTTTTACTGTCTCAAATTTTAATTACGCCAGGGATTGCCTTTTCTATAGTAAATTTTGCAAAAAATAATTTTTTACTGTTGCAAATTTTAAATACGCCAGGGATTGCCTTTTGTATAGTAAATTTTTCAAAAAATAATTGTTTACTGTCGCAAATTTTAATTACGCCAGGGATTGCCTTTTCTATAGTAAATTATTCAAAAAATAATTTTATACTGTCGCAAATTTTAATTACGCCAGGGATTGCCTTTTCTATAGTAAATTATTCAAAAACTAATTGTTTAGTGTCGCAAATTTTAATTACGCCAGGGATTGCCTTTTCTATAGTAAATTATTCAAAAAATAATTTTATACTGTAGCAAATTTTAAATACGCCAGGGATTGCCTTTTCTATAGTAAATTATTCAAAAAATAATATTTTACTGTCGCAAATTTTAATTACGCCAGGGATTGCCTTTTCTATAGTAAATTATTCAAAAAATAATTTTATACTGTCTCAAATTTTAATTACGCCAGGGATTGCCTTTTCTATAGTAAATTATTCAAAAAATAATTGTTTAGTGTCGCAAATTTTAATTACGCCAGGGATTGCCTTTTCTATAGTAAATTTTGCAAAAACTAATTTTTTACTGTAGCAAATTTTAATTACGCCAGGGATTGCCTTTTTTATAGTAAATTATTCAAAAATTCATTTTTTTACTGTCTCAAATTTTAATTACGCCAGGGATTACCTTTTATATCGTAAATTATTCAAAAAATAATTGTTTAGTGTCGCAAATTTTAATTACGCCAGGGATTGCCTTTTCTATAGTAAATTATTCAAAAAATAATTGTTTAGTGTCGCAAATTTTAATTACGCCAGGGATTGCCTTTTCTATAGTAAATTATTCAAAAAATAATTTTATACTGTCGCAAATTTTAATTACGCCAGGGATTGCCTTTTCTATAGTAAATTATTCAAAAATTCATTTTTTACTGTCTCATATTTTAATTACGCCAGGGATTGCCTTTTCTATAGTAAATTTTGCAAAAAATAATTTTTTACTGTTGCAAATTTTAAATACGCCAGGGATTGCCTTTTGTATAGTAAATTATTCAAAAATTCATTTTTTACTGTCTCAAATTTTAAATACGCCAGGGATTGCCTTTTCTATAGTAAATTATTCAAAAAATAATTTTATACTGTCGCAAATTTTAATTACGCCAGGGATTGCCTTTTCTATAGTAAATTATTCAAAAATTCATTTTTTACTATCTCAAATTTTAATTACGCCAGGGATTGCCTTTTCTATAGTAAATTTTGCAAAAAATAATTTTTTACTGTTGCAAATTTTAAATACGCCAGGGATTGCCTTTTGTATAGTAAATTATTCAAAAATTCATTTTTTACTGTCTCAAATTTTAATTACGCCAGGGATTGCCTTTTCTATAGTAAATTTTGCAAAAAATAATTTTTTACTGTTGCAAATTTTAATTACGCCAGGGATTGCCTTTTCTATAGTAAATTATTCAAAAAATAATTTTTTACTCTCGCAAATTTTAAATACGCCAGGGATTGCCTTTTCTATAGTAAATTATTCAAAAAATAATTGTTTAGTGTCGCAAATTTTAATTAAGCCAGGGATTGCCTTTTCTATAGTAAATTATTCAAAAATTCATTTTTTACTGTCTCAAATTTTAATTACGCCAGGGATTGCCTTTTCTATAGTAAATTTTGCAAAAAATAATTTTTTACTGTTGCAAATTTTAATTACGCCAGGGATTGCCTTTTCTATAGTAAATTATTCAAAAATTCATTTTTTACTGTCGCAAATTATAATTACGCCAGGGATTGCCTTTTGTATAGTAAATTATTCAAAAAATAATTTTTTACTGTCTCAAATTTTAATGACGCCAGGGATTGCCTTTTGTATAGTAAATTATTCAAAAATTCATTTTTTACTGTCTCAAATTTTAATTACGCCAGGGATTGCCTTTTCTATAGTAAATTATTCAAAAAATAATTTGATACTGTCTCAAATTTTAATTACGCCAGGGATTGCCTTTTCTATAGTAAATTATTCAAAAAATAATTTTTTACTGTCGCAAATTTTAAATACGCCAGGGATTGCCTTTTCTATAGTAAATTATTCAAAAAATAATTTTATACTGTCGCAAATTTTAATTACGCCAAGGATTGCCTTTTCTATAGTAAATTATTCAAAAATTCATTTTTTACTGTCTCAAATTTTAATTACGCCAGGGATTGCCTTTTCTATAGTAAATTTTGCAAAAAATAATTGTTTAGTGTCGCAAATTTTAATTACGCCAGGGATTGCCTTTTCTATAGTAAATTATGCAAAAATTCATTTTTTACTGTCTCAAATTTTAATTACGCCAGGGATTGCCTTTTCTATAGTAATTTATTCAAAAATTCATTTTTTACTGTCTCAAATTTTAATTACGCCAGGGATTGCCTTTTCTATAGTAAATTATTCAAAAATTCATTTTTTACTCTCTCAAATTTTAATTACGCCAGGGATTGCCTTTTCTATAGTAAATTTTGCAAAAAATAATTGTTTAGTGTCGCAAATTTTAATTACGCCAGGGATTGCCTTTTCTATAGTAAATTTTGCAAAAAATAATTTTTTACTGTCGCAAATTGTAATTACGCCAGGGATTGCCTTTTCTATAGTAAATTATTCAAAAATTCATTTTTTACTGTCTCAAATTTTAATTACGCCAGGGATTGCCTTTTCTATAGTAAATTATTCAAAAAATAATTTTTTCTGTCACAAATTTTAATTACGCCAGGGATTGCCTTTTCTATAGTAAATTATTCAAAAATTAATTTTTTTCTGTCGCAAATTTTAATTACGCCAGGGATTGCTTTTTCTATAGTAAATTATTCAAAAATTCATTTTTTACTGTCTCAAATTTTTATTACGCCAGGGATTGCCTTTTCTATAGTAAATTATTCAAAAATTCATTTTTTACTGTCTCAAATTTTAATTACGCCAGGGATTGCCTTTTCTATAGTAAATTTTGCAAAAAATAATTGTTTAGTGTCGCAAATTTTAATTACGCCAAGGATTGCCTTTTCTATAGTAAATTATGCAAAAATTCATTTTTTACTGTCTCAAATTTTAATTACGCCAGGGATTGCCTTTTCTATAGTAAATTTTGCAAAAAATAATTGTTTAGTGTCGCAAATTTTAATTACGCCAGGGATTGCCTTTTCCATAGTAAATTATTCAAAAAATAATTTTTTACTGTCGCAAATTTTAATTACGCCAGGGATTGCCTTTTCTATAGTAAATTATTCAAAAAATAATTTTATACTGTCGCAAATTTTAATTACGCCAGGGATTGCCTTTTCTATAGTAAATTTTGCAAAAACTAATTGTTTAGTGTCGCAAATTTTAATTACGCCAGGGATTGCCTTTTCTATAGTAAATTTTTCAAAATTAATTTTATACTGTCGCAAATTTTAAATACGCCAGGGATTGCCTTTTCTATAGTAAATTATTCAAAAATTAATTTTTTTCTGTCGCAAATTTTAATTACGCCAGGGGTTGCCTTTTCTATAGTAAATTATTCAAAAAATAATTTTTTACTGTTGCAAATTTTAATTACGCCAGGGATTGCCTTTTCTATAGTAAATTATTCAAAATAAATTTTTTTTCTGTCGCAAATTTTAATTACGCCAGGGATTGCCTTTTCTATAGTAAATTATTCAAAAAATAATTTTTTACTGTTGCAAATTTTAAATACGCCCGGGATTGCCTTTTCTATAGTAAATTATTCAAAAAATAATTTTTTACTGTCGCAAATTTTAATTACGCCAGGGATTGCCTTTTCTATAGTAAATTATTCAAAAAATAATTTTATACTGTCGCAAATTTTAATTACGCCAGAGATTGCCTTTTCTATAGTAAATTATTCAAAAAATAATTTTATACTGTCGCAAATTTTAATTACGCCAGGGATTGCCTTTTCTATAGTAAATTATTCAAAAAATAATTTTTTACTGTCGCAAATTTTAATTACGCCAGGGATTGCCTTTTCTATAGTAAATTATTCAAAAAATAATTTTTTACTGTCGCAAATTTTAATTACGCCAGGGATTACCTTTTCCATAGTAAATTATTCAAAAAATAATTTGATACTGTCGCAAATTTTAATTATGCCAGGGATTGCCTTTTCTATAGTAAATTATTCAAAAATTCATTTTTTTACTGTCTCAAATTTTAATTACGCCAGGGATTGCCTTTTCTATAGTAAATTATTCAAAAATTCATTTTTTACTGTCTCAAATTTTAATTACGCCAGGGATTGCCTTTTCTATAGTAAATTATTCAAAAATTCATTTTTTACTGTCTCAAATTTTAATTACGCCAGGGATTGCCTTTTCTATAGTAAATTTTGCAAAAACTAAATTTTTACTGTCGCAAATTTTAATTACGCCAGGGATTGCCTTTTGTATAGTAAATTATTCAAAAATTCATTTTTTTCTGTCTCAAATTTTAATTACGCCAGGGATAGCCTTTTCTATAGTAAATTTTGCAAAAAATAATTGTTTAGTGTCGCAAATTTTAATTACGCCAGGGATTGCCTTTTCTATAGTAAATTATTCAAAAAATAATTTTATACTGTCTCAAATTTTAATTACGCCAGGGATTGCCTTTTCTATAGTAAATTATTCAAAAAATAATTGTTTAGTGTCGCAAATTTTAATTACGCCAGGGATTGCCTTTTCTATAGTAAATTTTGCAAAAACTAATTTTTTACTGTAGCAAATTTTAATTACGCCAGGGATTGCCTTTTTTATAGTAAATTATTCAAAAATTCATTTTTTACTGTCTCAAATTTTAATTACGCCAGGGATTACCTTTTATATCGTAAATTATTCAAAAAATAATTGTTTAGTGTCGCAAACTTTAATTACGCCAGGGATTGCCTTTTCTATAGTAAATTATTCAAAAAATAATTGTTTAGTGTCGCAAATTTTAATTACGCCAGGGATTGCCTTTTCTATAGTAAATTATTCAAAAAATAATTTTATACTGTCGCAAATTTTAATTACGCATGGGATTGCCTTTTCTATAGTAAATTATTCAAAAATTCATTTTTTACTGTCTCATATTTTAATTACGCCAGGGATTGCCTTTTCTATAGTAAATTTTGCAAAAAATAATTTTTTACTGTTGCAAATTTTAAATACACCAGGGATTGCCTTTTGTATAGTAAATTATTCAAAAATTCATTTTTTACTATCTCAAATTTTAATTACGCCAGGGATTGCCTTTTCTATAGTAAATTATTCAAAAAATAATTTTATACTGTCGCAAATTTTAATTACGCCAGGGATTGCCTTTTCTATAGTAAATTATTCAAAAATTCATTTTTTACTGTCTCAAATTTTAATTACGCCAGGGATTGCCTTTTCTATAGTAAATTTTGCAAAAAATAATTTTTTACTGTTGCAAATTTTAAATACGCCAGGGATTGCCTTTTGTATAGTAAATTATTCAAAAATTCATTTTTTACTGTCTCAAATTTTAATTACGCCAGGGATTGCCTTTTCTATAGTAAATTTTGCAAAAAATAATTTTTTACTGTTGCAAATTTTAATTACGCCAGGGATTGCCTTTTCTATAGTAAATTATTCAAAAAATAATTTTTTACTCTCGCAAATTTTAAATACGCCAGGGATTGCCTTTTCTATAGTAAATTATTCAAAAAATAATTGTTTAGTGTCGCAAATTTTAATTAAGCCAGGGATTGCCTTTTCTATAGTAAATTATTCAAAAATTCATTTTTTACTGTCTCAAATTTTAATTACGCCAGGGATTGCCTTTTCTATAGTAAATTTTGCAAAAAATAATTTTTTACTGTTGCAAATTTTAATTACGCCAGGGATTGCCTTTTCTATAGTAAATTATTCAAAAATTCATTTTTTACTGTCGCAAATTATAATTACGCCAGGGATTGCCTTTTGTATAGTAAATTATTCAAAAAATTATTTTTTACTGTCTCAAATTTTAATGACGCCAGGGATTGCCTTTTGTATAGTAAATTATTCAAAAATTCATTTTTTACTGTCTCAAATTTTAATTACGCCAGGGATTGCCTTTTCTATAGTAAATTATTCAAAAAATAATTTGTTACTGTCTCAAATTTTAATTACGCCAGGGATTGCCTTTTCTATAGTAAATTATTCAAAAAATAATTTTTTACTGTCGCAAATTTTAAATACGCCAGGGATTGCCTTTTCTATAGTAAATTATTCAAAAAATAATTTTATACTGTCGCAAATTTTAATTACGCCAGGGATTGCCTTTTCTATAGTAAATTATTCAAAAATTCATTTTTTACTGTCTCAAATTTTAATTACGCCAGGGATTGCCTTTTCTATAGTAAATTTTGCAAAAAATAATTGTTTAGTGTCGCAAATTTTAATTACGCCAGGGATTGCCTTTTCTATAGTAAATTATGCAAAAATTCATTTTTTACTGTCTCAAATTTTAATTACGCCAGGGATTGCCTTTTCTATAGTAATTTATTCAAAAATTCATTTTTTACTGTCTCAAATTTTAATTACGCCAGGGATTGCCTTTTCTATAGTAAATTATTCAAAAATTCATTTTTTACTCTCTCAAATTTTAATTACGCCCGGGATTGCCTTTTCTATACTAAATTTTGCAAAAAATAATTGTTTAGTGTCGCAAATTTTAATTACGCCAGGGATTGCCTTTTCTATAGTAAATTTTGCAAAAAATAATTTTTTACTGTCGCAAATTGTAATTACGCCAGGGATTGCCTTTTCTATAGTAAATTATTCAAAAATTCATTTTTTACTGTCTCAAATTTTAATTACGCCAGGGATTGCCTTTTCTATAGTAAATTATTCAAAAAATAATTTTTTCTGTCACAAATTTTAATTACGCCAGGAATTGCCTTTTCTATAGTAAATTATTCAAAAATTAATTTTTTTCTGTCGCAAATTTTAATTACGCCAGGGATTGCCTTTTCTATAGTAAATTATTCAAAAATTCATTTTTTACTGTCTCAAATTTTTATTACGCCAGGGATTGCCTTTTCTATAGTAAATTATTCAAAAATTCATTTTTTACTGTCTCAAATTTTAATTACGCCAGGGATTGCCTTTTCTATAGTAAATTTTGCAAAAAATAATTGTTTAGTGTCGCAAATTTTAATTACGCCAGGGATTGCCTTTTCTATAGTAAATTATGCAAAAATTCATTTTTTACTGTCTCAAATTTTAATTACGCCAGGGATTGCCTTTTCTATAGTAAATTTTGCAAAAAATAATTGTTTAGTGTCGCAAAATTTAATTACGCCAGGGATTGCCTTTTCCATAGTAAATTATTCAAAAAATAATTTTTTACTGTCGCAAATTTTAATTACGCCAGGGATTGCCTTTTCTATAGTAAATTATTCAAAAAATAATTTTATACTGTCGCAAATTTTAATTACGCCAGGGATTGCCTTTTCTATAGTAAATTTTGCAAAAACTAATTGTTTAGTGTCGCAAATTTTAATTACGCCAGGGGTTGCCTTTTCTATAGTAAATTATTCAAAAATAAATTTTTTTCTGTCGCAAATTTTAATTACGCCAGGGATTGCCTTTTCTATAGTAAATTATTCAAAAAATAATTTTTTACTGTTGCAAATTTTAAATACGCCCGGGATTGCCTTTTCTATAGTAAATTATTCAAAAAATAATTTTTTACTGTCGCAAATTTTAATTACGCCAGGGATTGCCTTTTCTATAGTAAATTATTCAAAAAATAATTTTATACTGTCGCAAATTTTAATTACGCCAGAGATTGCCTTTTCTATAGTAAATTATTCAAAAAATAATTTTATACTGTCGCAAATTTTAATTACGCCAGGGATTGCCTTTTCTATAGTAAATTATTCAAAAAATAATTTTTTACTGTCGCAAATTTTAATTACGCCAGGGATTGCCTTTTCTATAGTAAATTATTCAAAAAATAATTTTTTACTGTCGCAAATTTTAATTACGCCAGGGATTACCTTTTCCATAGTAAATTATTCAAAAAATAATTTTATACTGTCGCAAATTTTAATTACGCCAGGGATTGCCTTTTCTATAGTAAATTATTCAAAAATTCATTTTTTACTGTCTCAAATTTTAATTACGCCAGGGATTGCCTTTTCTATAGTAAATTATTCAAAAATTCATTTTTTACTGTCTCAAATTTTAATTACGCCAGGGATTGCCTTTTCTATAGTAAATTATTCAAAAATTCATTTTTTACTGTCTCAAATTTTAATTACGCCAGGGATTGCCTTTTCTATAGTAAATTTTGCAAAAACTAAATTTTTACTGTCGCAAATTTTAATTACGCCAGGGATTGCCTTTTGTATAGTAAATTATTCAAAAATTCATTTTTTTCTGTCTCAAATTTTAATTACGCCAGGGATTGCCTTTTCTATAGTAAATTTTGCAAAAAATAATTGTTTAGTGTCGCAAATTTTAATTACGCCAGGGATTGCCTTTTCTATAGTAAATTATTCAAAAAATAATTTTTTACTGTTGCAAATTTTAATTACGCCAGGGATTGCCTTTTCTATAGTAAATTATTCAAAAAATAATTTTATACTGTCGCAAATTTTAATTACGCCAGGGATTGCCTTTTCTATAGTAAATTATTCAAAAATTCATTTTTTACTGTCTCAAATTTTAATTACGCCAGGGATTGCCTTTTCTATAGTAAATTATTCAAAAAATAATTTTTTACTGTCTCAAATTTTAATTACGCCAGGGATTGCCTTTTCTATAGTAAATTATTCAAAAAATAATTTTATACTGTCGCAAATTTTAATTACGCCAGGGATTGCCTTTTCTATAGTAAATTATTCAAAAATTCATTTTTTACTGTTTCAAATTTTAATTACGCCAGGGATTGCCTTTTCTATAGTAAATTATTCAAAAAATAATTTTTTACTGTTGCAAATTTTAATTACGCCAGGGATTGCCTTTTCTATAGTAAATTATTCGAAAAATAATTTTATACTCTCGCAAATTTTAATTACGCCAGGGATTGCCTTTTCTATAGTAAATAATTCAAAAATTCATTTTTTACTGTCTCAAATTTTAATTACGCCAGGGATTGCCTTTTCTATAGTAAATTATTCAAAAAATAATTTTATACTGTCGCAAATTTTAATTACGCCAGGGATTGCCTTTTCTATAGTAAATTATTCAAAAAATAATTTTTTACTGTTGCAAATTTTAAATACGCCAGGGATTGCCTTTTCTATAGTAAATTATTCAAAAAATAATTTTTTACTGTAGCAAATTTCAATTACGCCAGGGATTGCCTTTTCTATAGTAAATTTTGAAAAAAATAATTGTTTAGTGTCGCAAATTTTAATTACGCCAGGGATTGCCTTTTCTATAGTAAATTATTCAAAAATTAATTTTTTTCTGTCGCAAATTTTAATTACGCCAGGGATTGCCTTTTCTATAGTAAATTATTCAAAAATTCATTTTTTACTGTCTCAAATTTTAATTACGCCAGGGATTGCCTTTTCTATAGTAAATTATTCAAAAATTAATTTTTTTCTGTCGCAAATTTTAATTACGCCAGGGATTGCCTTTTCTATAGTAAATTATTCAAAAAATATTTTTTTACTGTCGCAAATTTTAATTACGCCAGGGATTGCCTTTTCTATAGTAAATTATTCAAAAATTCATTTTTTACTGTCGCAAATTTTAATTACGCCAGAGATTGCCTTTTCTGTAGTAAATTTTGCAAAAAATAATTGTTTAGTGTCGCAAATTTTAATTGCGCCAGGGATTGCCTTTTCTATAGTAAATTATTCAAAAAATAATTTTATACTGTCGCAAATTTTAATTACGCCAGGGATTGCCTTTTCTATAGTAAATTATTCAAAAATTTTTTTACTGTCGCAAATTTTAATTACGCCAGGGATTGCCTTTTCTATAGTAAATTTTGCAAAAAATAATTTTATACTGCCGCAAATTTTAATTACGGCAAGGATTGCCTTTTCTATAGTAAATTTTGCAAAAAATAATTGTTTAGTGTCGCAAATTTTAATTACGCCAGGGATTGCCTTTTCTATAGTAAATTATTCAAAAAATAATTTTTTACTGTCTCAAATTTTAATTACGCCAGGGATTGCCTTTTCTATAGTAAATTATTCAAAAAATAATTTTTTACTGTCGCAAATTTTAATTACGCCAGGGATTGCCTTTTCTATAGTAAATTATTCAAAAAATAATTTTTTACTGTTGCAAATTTTAAATACGCCAGGGATTGCCTTTTCTATAGTAAATTATTCAAAAAATAATTTTTTACTGTAGCAAATTTCAATTACGCCAGGGATTGCCTTTTCTATAGTAAATTTTGAAAAAAATAATTGTTTAGTGTCGCAAATTTTAATTACGCCAGGGATTGCCTTTTCTATAGTAAATTATTCAAAAATTAATTTTTTTCTGTCGCAAATTTTAATTACGCCAGGGATTGCCTTTTCTATAGTAAATTATTCAAAAATTCATTTTTTACTGTCTCAAATTTTAATTACGCCAGGGATTGCCTTTTCTATAGTAAATTATTCAAAAATTAATTTTTTTCTGTCGCAAATTTTAATTACGCCAGGGATTGCCTTTTCTATAGTAAATTATTCAAAAACTATTTTTTTACTGTCGCAAATTTTAATTACGCCAGGGATTGCCTTTTCTATAGTAAATTATTCAAAATTCATTTTTTACTGTCGCAAATTTTAATTACGCCAGAGATTGCCTTTTCTGTAGTAAATTTTGCAAAAAATAATTGTTTAGTGTCGCAAATTTTAATTGCGCCAGGGATTGCCTTTTCTATAGTAAATTATTCAAAAAATAATTTTATACTGTCGCAAATTTTAATTACGCCAGGGATTGCCTTTTCTATAGTAAATTATTCAAAAATTTTTTTACTGTCGCAAATTTTAATTACGCCAGGGATTGCCTTTTCTATAGTAAATTTTGCAAAAAATAATTTTATACTGCCGCAAATTTTAACTACGCCAAGGATTGCCTTTTCTATAGTAAATTTTGCAAAAAATAATTGTTTAGTGTCGCAAATTTTAATTACGCCAGGGATTGCCTTTTCTATAGTAAATTATTCAAAAAATAATTTTTTACTGTCGCAAATTTTAAATACGCCAGGGATTGCCTTTTCTATAGTAAATTATTCAAAAAATAATTTTTTACTGTCGCAAATTTTAATTACGCCAGGGATTGCCTTTTCTATAGTAAATTATTCAAAACATAATTTTATACTGTCGCAAATTTTAATTACGCCAGGGATTGCCTTTTCTATAGTAAATTATTCAAAAAATAATTTTATACTGTCGCAAATTTTAATTACGCCAGGGATTGCCTTTTCTATAGTAAATTATTCAAAAAATAATTTTATACTGACGCAAATTTTAATTACGCCAGGGATTGCCTTTTCTATAGTAAATTATTCAAAAAATAATTTTTTACTGTCGCAAATTTTAATTACGCCAGGGATTGCCTTTTCTATAGTAAATTATTCAAAAAATAATTTTATACTGTCGCAAATTTTAATTACGCCAAGGATTGCCTTTTCTATAGTAAATTATTCAAAAAATAATTTTTTACTGTCGCAAATTTTAATTACGCCTGGGATTGCCTTTTGTATAGTAAATTATTCAAAAATTCATTTTTTACTGTCTCAAATTTTAATTACGCCAGGGATTGCCTTTTCTATAGTAAATTTTGCAAAAAATAATTGGTTAGTGTCGCAAATTTTAATTACGCCAGGGATTGCCTTTTCTATAGTAAATTATTCAAAAAATAATTTTTTACTGTCGCAAATTTTAATTACGCCAGGGATTGCCTTTTCTATAGTAAATTATTCAAAAATTCATTTTTTACTGTCTCAAATTTTAATTACCCCAGGGATTGCCTTTTCTATAGTAAATTTTGCAAAAAATAATTGTTTAGTGTCGCAAATTTTAATTACGCCAGGGATTGCCTTTTCTATAGTAAATTATTCAAAAAATAATTTTATACTGTCGCAAATTTTAAATACGCCAGGGATTGCCTTTTCTTTAGTAAATTATTCAAAAAATAATTTTTTACTGTCGCAAATTTTAATTACGCCAGGGATTGCCTTTTCTATAGTAAATTTTGCAAAAAATAATTGTTTAGTGTCGCAAATTTTAATTACGCCAGGGATTGCCTTTTCTATAGTAAATTATTCAAAAAATAAGTTTTTACTGTCGCAAATTTTAAATACGCCAGGGATTGCCTTTTCTCTAGTAAATTTTGCAAAAAATAATTTTTTCTGTCACAAATTTTAATTACGCCAGGGATTGTCTTTTCTATAGTAAATTATTCAAAAATTAATTTTTTTCTGTCGCAAATTTTAATTACGCCAGGGATTGCCTTCTCTATAGTAAATTATTCAAAAAATAATTTTATACTGTCGCAAATTTTAATTAGGCCAGGGATTGCCTTTTCTATAGTAAATTTTGCAAAAACTAATTTTTTACTGTCGCAAATTTTAATTACGCCAGGGATTGCCTTTTCTATAGTAAATGTTGCAAAAAATAATTTGTTACTGTTGCAAATTTTAAATACGCCAGGGATTGCCTTTTGTATAGTAAATTATTCAAAAAATAATTTTTTACTGTCGCAAATTTTAATTACGCCAGGGATTGCCTTTTCTATAGTAAATTATTCAAAAATTAATTTTTTTCTGTCGCAAATTTTAATTACGCCAGGGATTGCCTTTTCTATAGTAAATTATTCAAAAATTCATTTTTTACTGTCTCAAATTTTAATTACGCCAGGGATTGCCTTTTCTATAGTAAATTATTCAAAAAATAATTTTTTACTGTCGCAAATTATAATTACGCCAGGGATTGCCTTTTCTATAGTAAATTTTGCAAAAAATAATTGTTTAGTGTCGCAAATTTTAATTACGCCAGGGATTGCCTTTTCTATAGTAAATTATTCAAAAAATAATTTTTTCTGTCACAAATTTTAATTACGCCAGGGATTGCCTTTTCTATAGTAAATTTTGCAAAAAATAATTTTATACTGTCGCAAATTTTAATTACGCCAGGGATTGCCTTTTCTATAGTAAATTATTCAAAAAATAATTTTTTACTGTCGCAAATTATAATTACGCCAGGGATTGCCTTTTCTATAGTAAATTATTCAAAAATTCATTTTTTACTGTTTCAAATTTTAATTACGCCAGGGATTGCCTTTTCTATAGTAAATTATTCAAAAAATAATTGTTTAGTGTCGCAAATTTTAATTACGCCAGGGATTGCCTTTTCTATAGTAAATTATTCAAAAAATAACTTTTTCTGTCACAAATTTTAATTACGCCAGGGATTGCCTTTTCTATAGTAAATTTTGCAAAAAATAATTTTTTACTGTCGCAAATTTTAATTACGCCAGGGATTGCCTTTTCTATAGTAAATTATTCAAAAAATAATTTTTTACTGTCGCAAATTATAATTACGCCAGGGATTGCCTTTTCTATAGTAAATTATTCAAAAATTCATTTTTTACTGTTTCAAATTTTAATTACGCCAGGGATTGCCTTTTCTATAGTAAATTATTCATAAAATAATTGTTTAGTGTCGCAAATTTTAATTACGCCAGGGATTGCCTTTTCTATAGTAAATTATTCAAAAAATAATTTTTTCTGTCACAAATTTTAATTACGCCAGGGATTGCCTTTTCTATAGCAAATTATTCAAAAAATAATTTTATACTGTCGCAAATATTAATTACGCCAGGGATTGCCTTTTCTATAGTAAATTATTCAAAAAATAATTTTTTACTGTCGCAAATTATAATTACGCCAGGGATTGCCTTTTCTATAGTAAATTATCCAAAAATTCATTTTTTACTGTCTCAAATTTTAATTACGCCAGGGATTGCCTTTTCTATAGTAAATTTTGCAAAAAATAATTGTTTAGTGTCGCAGATTTTAATTACGCCAGGGATTGCCTTTTCTATAGTAAATTATTCAAAAAATAATTTTTTCTGTCACAAATTTTAATTACGCCAGGGATTGCCTTTTCTATAGTAAATTATTCAAAAAATAATTTTATACTGTCGCAAATTTTAATTACGCCAGGTATTGCCTTTTCTATAGTAAATTATTCAAAAAATAATTTTTTCTGTCAAAAAATTTAATTACGCCTTTTCTATAGTAAATTATTCAAAAAATAATTTTTTACTGTCGCAAATTTTAATTACGCCAGGGATTGCCTTTTCTATAGTAAATTATTCAAAAAATAATTTTTTACTGTCGCAAATTTTAACTACGCCAGGGATTGCCTTTTCTATAGTAAACTATTCAAAAAATAATTTTTTCTGTCACAAATTTTAATTACGCCAGGGATTGCCTTTTCTATCGTCAATTATTCAAAAAATAATTTTTTCTGTCACAAATTTTAACTACGCCAGGGATTGCCTTATCTATAGTAAATTATTCAAAAAATAATTTTATACTGTCGCAAATTTTAATTACGCAAGGTATTGCCTTTTCTATAGTAAATTATTCAAAAAATAATTTTTTCTGTCAAAAAATTTAATTACGCCAGGGATTGCCTTTTCTATAGTAAATTATTCAAAAAATAATTTTTTACTGTCGCAAATTTTAATTACGCCAGGGATTGCCTTTTCTATAGTAAATTATTCAAAAATTCATTTTTTACTGTCTCAAATTTTAATTACGCCAGGGATTGCCTTTTCTATAGTAAATTTTGCAAAAAATAATTGTTTAGTGTCGCAAATTTTAATTACGCCAGGGATTGCCTTTTCTATATTAAATTATTCAAAAAATAATTTTATACTGTCGCAAATTTTAAATACGCCAGGGATTGCTTTTTCTATAGTAAATTATTCAAAAAATAATTTTTTCTGTCACAAATTTTAATTACGCCAGGGATTGCCTTTTCTGTAGTAAATTATTCAAAAAATAATTTTTTACTGTCGCAAATTTTAATTACGCCAGGGATTGCCTTTTCTATAGTAAATTATTCAAAAAATAATTTATTCTGTCACAAATTTTAATTACGCCAGGGATTGCCTTTTCTATAGTAAATTATTCAAAAAATAATTTTTTAATGTCGCAAATTTTAATTACGCCAGGGATTGCCTTTTCTATAGTAAATTATTCAAAAATTCATTTTTTACTGTCTCAAATTTTAATTACGCCAGGGATTGCCTTTTCTATAGTAAATTTTGCATAAAATAATTGTTTAGTGTCGCAAATTTTAATTACGCCAGGGATTGCCTTTTGTATAGTAAATTATTCAAAAAATAATTTTTTACTGTCGCAAATTTTAATTATGCCAGGGATTGCCTTTTCTATAGTAAATTATTCAAAAATTCATTTTTTACTGTCTCAAATTTTAATTACGCCAGGGATTGCCTTTTCTATAGTAAATTATTCAAAAAATAATTTTTTCTGTCACAAATTTTAATTACGCCAGGGATTGCCTTTTCGATAGTAAATTTTGCAAAAAATAATTTTTTACTGTCGCAAATTTTAATTACGCCAGGGATTGCCTTTTCTATAGTAAATTTTGCAAAAAATAATTGTTTAGTGTCGCAGATTTTAATTACGCCAGGGATTGCCTTTTCTATAGTAAATTATTCAAAAAATAATTTTTTCTGTCACAAATTTTAATTACGCCAGGGATTGCCTTTTCTATAGTAAATTATTCAAAAAATAATTTTATACTGTCGCAAATTTTAATTACGCCAGGTATTGCCTTTTCTATAGTAAATTATTCAAAAAATAATTTTTTCTGTCAAAAAATTTAATTACGCCAGGGATTGCCTTTTCTATAGTAAATTATTCAAAAAATAATTTTTTACTGTCGCAAATTTTAATTACGCCAGGGATTGCCTTTTCTATAGTAAATTATTCAAAAAATAATTTTTTACTGTCGCAAATTTTAATTACGCCAGGGATTGCCTTTTCTATAGTAAATTATTCAAAAAATAATTTTTTCTGTCACAAATTTTAATTACGCCAGGGATTGCCTTTTCTATCGTAAATTATTCAAAAAATAATTTTTTCTGTCACAAATTTTAACTACGCCAGGGATTGCCTTTTCTATAGTAAATTATTCAAAAAATAATTTTATACTGTCGCAAATTTTAATTACGCCAGGTATTGCCTTTTCTATAGTAAATTATTCAAAAAATAATTTTTTCTGTCAAAAAATTTAATTACGCCAGGGATTGCCTTTTCTATAGTAAATTATTCAAAAAATAATTTTTTACTGTCGCAAATTTTAATTACGACAGGGATTGCCTTTTCTATAGTAAATTATTCAAAAATTCATTTTTTACTGTCTCAAATTTTAATTACGCCAGGGATTGCCTTTTCTATAGTAAATTTTGCAAAAAATAATTGTTTAGTGTCGCAAATTTTAATTACGCCAGGGATTGCCTTTTCTATAGTAAATTATTCAAAAAATAATTTTATACTGTCGCAAATTTTAAATACGCCAGGGATTGCTTTTTCTATAGTAAATTATTCAAAAAATAATTTTTTCTGTCACAAATTTTAATTACGCCAGGGATTGCCTTTTCTGTATTAAATTATTCAAAAAATAATTTTTTACTGTCGCAAATTTTAATTACGCCAGGGATTGCCTTTTCTATAGTAAATTATTCAAAAAATAATTTATTCTGTCACAAATTTTAATTACGCCAGGGATTGCCTTTTCGATAGTAAATTTTGCAAAAAATAATTTTTTACTGTCGCAAATTTTAATTACGCCAGGGATTGCCTTTTCTATAGTAAATTATTCAAAAAATAATTTTTTACTGTCGCAAATTATAATTACGCCAGGGATTGCCTTTTCTATAGTAAATTATTCAAAAATTCATTTTTTACTGACTCAAATTTTATTACGCCAGGGATTGCCTTTTCTATAGTAAATTATTCAAAAAATAATTTTTTCTGTCACAAATTTTAATTACCCCAGGGATTGCCTTTTCTATAGTAAATTATTCAAAAATTAATTTTTTTCTGTCGCAAATTTTAATTACGCCAATTATTGCCTTTTCTATAGTAAATTATTCAAAAATTCATTTTTTACTGTCTCAAATTTTAATTACGACAGGGATTGCCTTTTCTATAGTAAATTATTCAAAAAATAATTTTTTACTGTCGCAAATTATAATTACGCCAGGGATTGCCTTTACTATAGTAAATTTTGCAAAAAATAATTGTTTAGTGTCGCAAATTTTAATTACGCCAGGGATTGCCTTTTCTATAGTAAATTATTCAAAAAATAATTTTTTCTGTCACAAATTTTAATTACGCCAGGGATTGCCTTTTCTATAGTAAATTTTGCAAAAAATAATTTTTTACTGTCGCAAATTTTAATTACGCCAGGGATTGCCTTTTCTATAGTAAATTATTCAAAAAATAATTTTTTACTGTCGCAAATTATAATTACGCCCGGGATTGCCTTTTCTATAGTAAATTATTAAAAAATTCATTTTTTACTGTTTCTAATTTTAATTACGCCAGGGATTGCCTTTTCTATAGTAAATTATTCAAAAAATAATTGTTTAGTGTCGCAAATTTTAATTACGCCAGGGATTGCCTTTTCTATAGTAAATTATTCAAAAAATAATTTTTTACTGTCGCAAATTATAATTACGCCCGGGATTGCCTTTTCTATAGTAAATTATTAAAAAATTCATTTTTTACTGTTTCTAATTTTAATTACGCCAGGGATTGCCTTTTCTATAGTAAATTATTCAAAAAATAATTGTTTAGTGTCGCAAATTTTAATTACGCCAGGGATTGCCTTTTCTATAGTAAATTATTCAAAAAATAATTTTTTCTGTCACAAATTTTAATTACGCCAGGGATTGCCTTTTCTATAGTAAATTATTCAAAAAATAATTTTATACTGTCGCAAATTTTAATTACGCCAGGGATTGCCTTTTCTATAGTAAATTATTCAAAAAATAATTTTTTACTGTCGCAAATTATAATTACGCCAGGGATTGCCTTTTCTACAGTAAATTATTCAAAAAGTCATTTTTTACTGTCTCAAATTTTAATTACGCCAGGGTTGCCTTTTCTATAGTAAATTATTCAAAAAATAATTTTTTCTGTCACAAATTTTAATTACGCCAGGGATTGCCTTTTCTATAGTAAATTATTCAAAAATTCATTTTTTACTGTCTCAAATTTTAATTACGCCAGGGATTGCCTTTTCTATAGTAAATTTTGCAAAAAATAATTGTTTAGTGTCGCAAATTTTAATTACGCCAGGGATTGCCTTTTCTATAGTATATTATTCAAAAAATAATTTTTTCTGTCACAAATTTTAATTACGCCAGGGATTGCCTTTTCTATAGTAAATTATTCAAAAAATAATTTTATACTGTCGCAAATTTTAATTACGCCAGGGTTGCCTTTTCTATAGTAAATTATTCAAAAAATAATTTTTTCTGTCACAAATTTTAATTACGCCAGGGATTGCCTTTTCTATAGTAAATTATTCAAAAAATATTTTTTTACTGTCGCAAATTTTAATTACGCCAGGGATTGCCTTTTCTATAGTAAATTATTCAAAAAATAATTTTTTCTGTCACAAATTTTAATTACGCCAGGGATTGCCTTTTCTATAGTAAATTATTCAAAAAATAATTTTATACTGTCGCAAATTTTAATTACGCCAGGGATTGCCTTTTCTATAGTAAATTATTCAAAAAATAATTTTTTACTGTCGCAAATTTTAATTACGCCAGGGATTGCCTTTTCTATAGTAAATTATTCAAAAATTCATTTTTTACTGTCTCAAATTTTAATTACGCCATGGATTGCCTTTTCTATAGTAAATTTTGCAAAAAATAATTGTTTAGTGTCGCAAATTTTAATTACGCCAGGGATTGCCTTTTCTATAGTAAATTATTCAAAAAATAATTTTTTACTGTCGCAAATTTTAAATACGCCAGGGATTGCCTTTTCTATAGTAAATTATTCAAAAAATAATTTTTTCTCTCCCAAATTTTAATTACGCCAGGGATTGCCTTTTCTATAGTAAATTATTCAAAAAATAATTTTTTACGGTCGCAAATTTTAATTAAGCCAGGGATTGCCTTTTCTATAGTAAATTATTCAAAAAATAATTTATTCTGTCACAAATTTTAATTACGCCAGGGATTGCGTTTTCTATAGTAAATTATTCAAAAAATAATTTTTTAATGTCGCAAATTTTAATTACGCCAGGGATTGCCTTTTCTATAGTAAATTTTGCAAAAAATAATTGTTTAGTGTCGCAAATTTTAATTACGCCAGGGATTGCCTTTTCTATAGTAAATTATTCAAAAAATAATTTTTTACTGTCGCAAATTTTAATTACGCCAGGGATTGCCTTTTCTATAGTAAATTATTCAAAAAATAATTTATTCTGTCACAAATTTTAATTACGCCAGGGATTGCCTTTTCTATAGTAAATTATTCAAAAAATAATTTTTTAATGTCGCAAATTTTAATTACGCCAGGGATTGCCTTTTCTATAGTAAATTATTCAAAAATTCATTTTTTACTGTCTCAAATTTTAATTACGCCAGGGATTGCCTTTTCTATAGTAAATTTTGCATAAAATAATTGTTTAGTGTCGCAAATTTTAATTACGCCAGGGATTGCCTTTTGTATAGTAAATTATTCAAAAAATAATTTTTTACTGTCGCAAATTTTAATTATGCCAGGGATTGCCTTTTCTATAGTAAATTATTCAAAAATTCATTTTTTACTGTCTCAAATTTTAATTACGCCAGGGATTGCCTTTTCTATAGTAAATTATTCAAAAAATAATTTTTTCTGTCACAAATTTTAATTACGCCAGGGATTGCCTTTTCGATAGTAAATTTTGCAAAAAATAATTTTTTACTGTCGCAAATTTTAATTACGCCAGGGATTGCCTTTTCTATAGTAAATTTTGCAAAAAATAATTGTTTAGTGTCGCAGATTTTAATTACGCCAGGGATTGCCTTTTCTATAGTAAATTATTCAAAAAATAATTTTTTCTGTCACAAATTTTAATTACGCCAGGGATTGCCTTTTCTATAGTAAATTATTCAAAAAATAATTTTATACTGTCGCAAATTTTAATTACGCCAGGTATTGCCTTTTCTATAGTAAATTATTCAAAAAATAATTTTTTCTGTCAAAAAATTTAATTACGCCAGGGATTGCCTTTTCTATAGTAAATTATTCAAAAAATAATTTTTTACTGTCGCAAATTTTAATTACGCCAGGGATTGCCTTTTCTATAGTAAATTATTCAAAAAATAATTTTTTACTGTCGCAAATTTTAATTACGCCAGGGATTGCCTTTTCTATAGTAAATTATTCAAAAAATAATTTTTTCTGTCACAAATTTTAATTACGCCAGGGATTGCCTTTTCTATCGTAAATTATTCAAAAAATAATTTTTTCTGTCACAAATTTTAACTACGCCAGGGATTGCCTTTTCTATAGTAAATTATTCAAAAAATAATTTTATACTGTCGCAAATTTTAATTACGCCAGGTATTGCCTTTTCTATAGTAAATTATTCAAAAAATATTTTTTTCTGTCAAAAAATTTAATTACGCCAGGGATTGCCTTTTCTATAGTAAATTATTCAAAAAATAATTTTTTACTGTCGCAAATTTTAATTACGCCAGGGATTGCCTTTTCTATAGTAAATTATTCAAAAATTCATTTTTTACTGTCTCAAATTTTAATTACGCCAGGGATTGCCTTTTCTATAGTAAATTTTGCAAAAAATAATTGTTTAGTGTCGCAAATTTTAATTACGCCAGGGATTGCCTTTTCTATAGTAAATTATTCAAAAAATAATTTTATACTGTCGCAAATTTTAAATACGCCAGGGATTGCTTTTTCTATAGTAAATTATTAAAAAAATAATTTTTTCTGTCACAAATTTTAATTACGCCAGGGATTGCCTTTTCTGTAGTAAATTATTCAAAAAATAATTTTTTACTGTCGCAAATTTTAATTACGCCAGGGATAGCCTTTTCTATAGTAAATTATTCAAAAAATAATTTATTCTGTCACAAATTTTAATTACGCCAGGGATTGCCTTTTCTATAGTAAATTATTCAAAAAATAATGTTTTAATGTCGCAAATTTTAATTACGCCAGGGATTGCCTTTTCTATAGTAAATTATTCAAAAATTCATTTTTTATTGTCTCAAGTTTTAATTACGCCAGGGATTGCCTTTTCTATAGTAAATTTTGCATAAAATAATTGTTTAGTGTCGCAAATTTTAATTACGCCAGGGATTGCCTTTTGTATAGTAAATTATTCAAAAAATAATTTTTTACTGTCGCAAATTTTAATTATGCCAGGGATTGCCTTTTATATAGTAAATTATTCAAAAATTCATTTTTTACTGTCTCAAATTTTAATTACGCCAGGGATTGCCTTTTCTATAGTAAATTATTCAAAAAATAATTTTTTCTGTCACAAATTTTAATTACGCCAGGGATTGCCTTTTCGATAGTAAATTTTGCAAAAAATATTTTTTTACTGTCGCAAATTTTAATTACGCCAGGGATTGCCTTTTCTATAGTAAATTATTCAAAAAATAATTTTTTACTGTCGCAAATTATAATTACGCCAGGGATTGCCTTTTCTATAGTAAATTATTCAAAAATTCATTTTTTACTGACTCAAATTTTATTACGCCAGGGATTGCCTTTTCTATAGTAAATTATTCAAAAAATAATTTTTTCTGTCACAAATTTTAATTACCCCAGGGATTGCCTTTTTTATAGTAAATTATTCAAAAATTAATTTTTTTCTGTCGCAAATTTTAATTACGCCAATTATTGCCTTTTCTATAGTAAATTATTCAAAAATTCATTTTTTACTGTCTCAAATTTTAATTACGACAGGGATTGCCTTTTCTATAGTAAATTATTCAAAAAATAATTTTTTACTGTCGCAAATTATAATTACGCCAGGGATTGCCTTTACTATAGTAAATTTTGCAAAAAATAATTGTTTAGTGTCGCAAATTTTAATTACGCCAGGGATTGCCTTTTCTATAGTAAATTATTCAAAAAATAATTTTTTCTGTCACAAATTTTAATTACGCCAGGGATTGCCTTTTCTATAGTAAATTTTGCAAAAAATAATTTTTTACTGTCGCAAATTTTAATTACGCCAGGGATTGCCTTTTCTATAGTAAATTATTCAAAAAATAATTTTTTACTGTCGCAAATTATAATTACGCCCGGGATTGCCTTTTCTATAGTAAATTATTCAAAAAATAATTTTTTCTGTCACAAATTTTAATTACGCCAGGGATTGCCTTTTCTATAGTAAATTATTCAAAAAATAATTTTATACTGTCGCAAATTTTAATTACGCCAGGGATTGCCTTTTCTATAGTAAATTATTCAAAAAATAATTTTTTACTGTCGCAAATTATAATTACGCCAGGGATTGCCTTTTCTACAGTAAATTATTCAAAAAGTCATTTTTTACTGTCTCAAATTTTAATTACGCCAGGGTTGCCTTTTCTATAGTAAATTATTCAAAAAATAATTTTTTCTGTCACAAATTTTAATTACGCCAGGGATTGCCTTTTCTATAGTAAATTATTCAAAAATTCATTTTTTACTGTCTCAAATTTTAATTACGCCAGGGATTGCCTTTTCTATAGTAAATTTTGCAAAAAATAATTGTTTAGTGTCGCAAATTTTAATTACGCCAGGGATTGCCTTTTCTATAGTATATTATTCAAAAAATAATTTTTTCTGTCACAAATTTTAATTACGCCAGGGATTGCCTTTTCTATAGTAAATTATTCAAAAAATAATTTTATACTGTCGCAAATTTTAATTACGCCAGGGTTGCCTTTTCTATAGTAAATTATTCAAAAAATAATTTTTTCTGTCACAAATTTTAATTACGCCAGGGATTGCCTTTTCTATAGTAAATTATTCAAAAAATATTTTTTTACTGTCGCAAATTTTAATTACGCCAGGGATTGCCTTTTCTATAGTAAATTATTCAAAAAATAATTTTTTCTGTCACAAATTTTAATTACGCCAGGGATTGCCTTTTCTATAGTAAATTATTCAAAAAATAATTTTATACTGTCGCAAATTTTAATTACGCCAGGGATTGCCTTTTCTATAGTAAATTATTCAAAAAATAATTTTTTACTGTCGCAAATTTTAATTACGCCAGGGATTGCCTTTTCTATAGTAAATTATTCAAAAATTCATTTTTTACTGTCTCAAATTTTAATTACGCCATGGATTGCCTTTTCTATAGTAAATTTTGCAAAAAATAATTGTTTAGTGTCGCAAATTTTAATTACGCCAGGGATTGCCTTTTCTATAGTAAATTATTCAAAAAATAATTTTTTACTGTCGCAAATTTTAAATACGCCAGGGAGCAAATTTTAAATACGCCAGGGATTGCCTTTTCTATAGTAAATTATTCAAAAAATAATTTTTTCTCTCCCAAATTTTAATTACGCCAGGGATTGCCTTTTCTATAGTAAATTATTCAAAAAATAATTTTTTACGGTCGCAAATTTTAATTAAGCCAGGGATTGCCTTTTCTATAGTAAATTATTCAAAAATAATTTATTCTGTCACAAATTTTAATTACGCCAGGGATTGCCTTTTCTATAGTAAATTATTCAAAAAATAATTTTTTAATGTCGCAAATTTTAATTACGCCAGGGATTGCCTTTTCTATAGTAAATTTTGCAAAAAATAATTGTTTAGTGTCGCAAATTTAATTACGCCAGGGATTGCCTTTTCTATAGTAAATTATTCAAAAAATAATTTTTTACTGTCGCAAATTTTAAATACGCAGGGATTGCCTTTTCTATAGTAAATTATTCAAAAAATAATTTTTTCTGTCACAAATTTTAAATTACGCCAGGGATTGCCTTTTCTATAGTAAATTATTCAAAAAATAATTTTTTTACTGTCGCAAATTTTAATTACGCCAGGGATTGCCTTTTTCTATAGTAAATTATTCAAAAAATAATTTATTCTGTCACAAATTTTAATTACGCCAGGGATTGCCTTTTCTATAGTAAATTATTCAAAAAATAATTTTTTAATGTCGCAAATTTTAATTACGCCAGGGATTGCCTTTTCTATAGTAAATTATTTCAAAATTCATTTTTTACTGTCTCAAATTTTAATTACGCCAGGGATTGCCTTTTCTATAGTAAATTTTGCAAAAATAATTGTTTAGTGTCGCAAATTTTAATTACGCCAGGGATTGCCTTTTCTATAGTAAATTATTCAAAAAATAATTTTTTACTGTCGCAAATTTTAAATACGCCAGGGATTGCCTTTTCTATAGTAAATTTTGCAAAAAATAATTTTTTCTGTCACAAATTTTAATTACGCCAGGGATTGCCTTTTCTATAGTAAATTATTCAAAAAATAATTTTTACTGTCGCAAATTTTAATTACGCCAGGGATTGCCTTTTCTATAGTAAATTATTCAAAAAATAATTTTTTACTGTCACAAATTTTAATTACGCCAGGGATTGCCTTTTCTATAGTAAATTATTCAAAAAATAATTTTATACTGTCGCAAATTTTAATTATGCCAGGGATTGCCTTTTCTATAGTAAATTATTCAAAAATTCATTTTTTACTGTCTCAAATTTTAATTACGCCAGGGATTGCCTTTTCTATAGTAAATTATTCAAAAAATAATTTTTTCTGTCACAAATTTTAATTACGCCAGGGATTGCCTTTTCGATAGTAAATTTTGCAAAAAATATTTTTTACTGTCGCAAATTTTAATTACGCCAGGGATTGCCTTTTCTATAGTAAATTATTCAAAAAATAATTTTTTACTGTCGCAAATTATAATTACGCCAGGGATTGCCTTTTCTATAGTAAATTATTCAAAAATTCATTTTTTATTGACTCAAATTTTATTACGCCAGGGATTGCCTTTTCTATAGTAAATTATTCAAAAAATAATTTTTTCTGTCACAAATTTTAATTACGCCAGGATTGCCTTTTCTATAGTAAATTATTCAAAAATTAATTTTTTTCTGTCGCAAATTTAATTACGCCAATTATTGCCTTTTTCTATAGTAAATTATTCAAAAATTCATTTTTTACTGTCTCAAATTTTAATTACGACAGGGATTGCCTTTTCTATAGTAAATTATTCAAAAAAAATTTTTTACTGTCGCAAATTATAATTACGCCAGGGATTGCCTTTACTATAGTAAATTTTGCAAAAAATAATTGTTTAGTGTCGCAAATTTTAACTACGCCAGGGATTGCCTTTTCTATAGTAAATTATTCAAAAAATAATTTTTTCTGTCACAAATTTTAATTACGCCAGGGATTGCCTTTTCTATAGTAAATTTTGCAAAAAATAATTTTTTACTGTCGCAAATTTTAATTACGCCAGGGATTGCCTTTTCTATAGTAAATTATTCAAAAAATAATTTTTTACTGTCGCAAATTATAATTACGCCGGGATTGCCTTTTCTATAGTAAATTATTAAAAAATTCATTTTTTACTGTTTCAAATTTTAATTACGCCAGGGATTGCCTTTTCTATAGTAAATTATTCAAAAAATAATTGTTTAGTGTCGCAAATTTTAATTACGCCAGGGATTGCCTTTTCTATAGTAAATTATTCAAAAAATAATTTTTTCTGTCACAAATTTTAATTACGCCAGGGATTGCCTTTTCTATAGTAAATTATTCAAAAAATAATTTTATACTGTCGCAAATTTTAATTACGCCAGGGATTGCCTTTTCTATAGTAAATTATTCAAAAAATAATTTTTTACTGTCGCAAATTATAACTACGCAGGGATTGCCTTTTCTACAGTAAATTATTCAAAAATTCATTTTTTACTGTCTCAAATTTTAATTACGCCAGGGTTGCCTTTTCTATAGTAAATTATTCAAAAAATAATTTTTTTCTGTCACAAATTTTAATTACGCCAGGGATTGCCTTTTCTATAGTAAATTATTCAAAAATTCATTTTTTACTGTCTCAAATTTTAATTACGCCAGGGATTGCCTTTTCTATAGTAAATTTTGAAAAAAATAATTGTTTAGTGTCGCAAATTTTAATTACGCCAGGGATTGCCTTTTCTATAGTAAATTATTCAAAAAATAATTTTTTCTGTCACAAATTTTAATTACGCCAGGGATTGCCTTTTCTATAGTAAATTATTCAAAAATAATTTTATACTGTCGCAAATTTTAATTACGCCAGGGTTGCCTTTTCTATTGTAAATAATTCAAAAATAATTTTTTCTGTCACAAATTTTAATTACGCCAGGGATTGCCTTTTTATTTTTTTACTGTCGCAAATTTTAATTACGCCAGGGATTGCCTTTTCTATAGTAAATTATTCAAAAAATAATTTTTTCTGTCACAAATTTAATTACGCCAGGGATTGCCTTTTCTATAGTAAATTATTCAAAAAATAATTTTATACTGTCGCAATTTTAATTACGCCAGGGATTGCCTTTTCTATAGTAAATTATTCAAAAAATAATTTTTTACTGTCGCAAATTTTAATTACGCCAGGGATTGCCTTTTCTATAGTAAATTATTCAAAAATTCATTTTTTATTGTCTCAAATTTTAATTACGCCATGGATTGCCTTTTCTATAGTAAATTTTGCAAAAAATAATTGTTTAGTGTCGCAAATTTTAATTACGCCAGGGATTGCCTTTTCTATAGTAAATTATTCAAAAATAATTTTTTACTGTCGCAAATTTTAAATACGCAGGGATTGCCTTTTCTATAGTAAATTATTCAAAAAATAATTTTTTCTCTCCCAAATTTTAATTACGCCAGGGATTGCCTTTTCTATAGTAAATTATTCAAAAAATAATTTTTTACTGTCGCAAATTTTAATTACGCCAGGGATTGCCTTTTCTATAGTAAATTATTCAAAAAATAATTTATTCTGTCACAAATTTTAATTACGCCAGGGATTGCCTTTTCTATAGTAAATTATTCAAAAAATAATTTTTTAATGTCGCAAATTTTAATTACGCCAGGGATTGCCTTTTCTATAGTAAATTATTCAAAAAATAATTTTTTCTGTCACAAATTTTAATTACGCCAGGGATTGCCTTTTCGATAGTAAATTTTGCAAAAAATATTTTTTACTGTCGCAAATTTTAATTACGCCAGGGATTGCCTTTTCTATAGTAAATTATTCAAAAAATAATTTTTACTGTCGCAAATTATAATTACGCCAGGGATTGCCTTTTCTATAGTAAATTATTCAAAAATTCATTTTTTATTGACTCAAATTTTATTACGCCAGGGATTGCCTTTTCTATAGTAAATTATTCAAAAAATAATTTTTCTGTCACAAATTTTAATTACGCCAGGGATTGCCTTTTCTATAGTAAATTATTCAAAATTAATTTTTTTCTGTCGCAAATTTTAATTACGCCAATTATTGCCTTTTCTATAGTAAATTATTCAAAAATTCATTTTTTTACTGTCTCAAATTTTAATTACGACAGGATTGCCTTTTCTATAGTAAATTATTCAAAAATAATTTTTTACTGTCGCAAATTATAATTACGCCAGGGATTGCCTTTACTATAGTAAATTTTGCAAAAAATAATTGTTTAGTGTCGCAAATTTTAATTACGCCAGGGATTGCCTTTTCTATAGTTAATTATTCAAAAAATAATTTTTTCTGTCACAAATTTTAATTACGCCAGGGATTGCCTTTTCTATAGTAAATTTTGCAAAAAATAATTTTTTACTGTCGCAAATTTTAATTACGCCAGGGATTGCCTTTTCTATAGTAAATTATTCAAAAAATAATTTTTTACTGTCGCAAATTATAATTACGCCCGGGATTGCCTTTTCTATAGTAAATTATTAAAAAATTCATTTTTTACTGTTTCAAATTTTAATTACGCCAGGGATTGCCTTTTCTATAGTAAATTATTCAAAAATAATTGTTTAGTGTCGCAAATTTTAATTACGCCAGGGATTGCCTTTTCTATAGTAAATTATTCAAAAAATAATTTTTTCTGTCACAAATTTTAATTACGCCAGGGATTGCCCTTTTCTATAGTAAATTATTCAAAAAATAATTTTATACTGTCGCAAATTTTAATTACGCCAGGGATTGCCTTTTCTATAGTAAATTATTCAAAAAATAATTTTTTACTGTCGCAAATTATAACTACGCCAGGGATTGCCTTTTCTACAGTAAATTATTCAAAAATTCATTTTTTACTGTCTCAAATTTTAATTACGCCAGGGTTGCCTTTTCTATAGTAAATTATTCAAAAAAATAATTTTTTCTGTCACAAATTTTAATTACGCAGGGATTGCCTTTTCTATAGTAAATTATTCAAAAATTCATTTTTTACTGTCTCAAATTTTAATTACGCCAGGGATTGCCTTTTCTATAGTAAATTTTGAAAAAATAATTGTTTAGTGTCGCAAATTTTAATTACGCCAGGGATTGCCTTTTCTATAGTAAATTATTCAAAAAATAATTTTTTCTGTCACAAATTTTAATTACGCCAGGGATTGCCTTTTCTATAGTAAATTATTCAAAAAATAATTTTATACTGTCGCAAATTTTAATTACGCCAGGGTTGCCTTTTCTATAGTAAATTATTCAAAAAATAATTTTTTCTGTCACAAATTTTTAATTACGCAGGGATTGCCTTTTCTATAGTAAATTATTCAAAAAATATTTTTTTACTGTCGCAAATTTTAATTACGCCAGGGATTGCCTTTTCTATAGTAAATTATTCAAAAAATAATTTTTTCTGTCACAAATTTTAATTACGCCAGGGATTGCCTTTTCTATAGTAAATTATTCAAAAAATAATTTTATACTGTCGCAAATTTTAATTACGCCAGGGATTGCCTTTTCTATAGTAAATTATTCAAAAAATAATTTTTTACTGTCGCAAATTTTAATTACGCCAGGGATTGCCTTTTCTATAGTAAATTATTCAAAAATTCATTTTTTACTGTCTCAAATTTTAATTACGCCATGGATTGCCTTTTCTATAGTAAATTTTGCAAAAAATAATTGTTTAGTGTCGCAAATTTTAATTACGCCAGGGATTGCCTTTTTCTATAGTAAATTATTCAAAAATAATTTTTTACTGTCGCAAATTTTAAATACGCCAGGGATTGCCTTTTCTATAGTAAATTATTCAAAAAATAATTTTTTCTCTCCCAAATTTTAATTACGCCAGGGATTGCCTTTTCTATAGTAAATTATTCAAAAAATAATTTTTTACTGTCGCAAATTTTAATTACGCCAGGGATTGCCTTTTCTATAGTAAATTATTCAAAAAATAATTTATTCTGTCACAAATTTTAATTACGCCAGGGATTGCCTTTTCTATAGTAAATTATTCAAAAAATAATTTTTTAATGTCGCAAATTTTAATTACGCCAGGGATTGCCTTTTCTATAGTAAATTTTGCAAAAAATAATTGTTTAGTGTCGCAAATTTTAATTACTCCAGGGATTGCCTTTTCTATAGTAAATTATTCAAAAAATAATTTTTTACTGTCGCAAATTTTAATACGCCAGGGATTGCCTTTTCTATAGTAAATTATTCAAAAAATAATTTTTTCTCTCACAAATTTTAAATTACGCCAGGGATTGCCTTTTCTATAGTAAATTATTCAAAAAATAATTTTTTACTGTGGGCAAATTTTAATTACGCAGGGATTGCCTTTTCTATAGTAAATTATTCAAAAAATAATTTATTCTGTCACAAATTTTAATTACGCCAGGGATTGCCTTTTCTATAGTAAATTATTCAAAAAATAATTTTTTAATGTCGCAAATTTTAATTACGCCAGGGATTGCCTTTTCTATAGTAAATTATTCAAAAATTAATTTTTTACTGTCTCAAATTTTAATTACGCCAGGGATTGCCTTTTCTATAGTAAATTTTGCAAAAAATAATTGTTTAGTGTCGCAAATTTTAATTACGCCAGGGATTGCCTTTTCTATAGTAAATTATTCAAAAAATAATTTTTTACTGTCGCAAATTTTAAATACGCCAGGGATTGCCTTTTCTATAGTAAATTTTGCAAAAAATAATTTTTCTGTCACAATTTTAATTATGCCAGGGATTGCCTTTTCTATAGTAAATTATTCAAAAAATAATTTTTTACTGTCGCAAATTTTAATTATGCCAGGATTGCCTTTTCTATAGTAAATTATTCAAAAAATAATTTTTTACTGTCGCAAATTTTAAATACGCCAGGATTGCCTTTTCTATAGTAAATTATTCAAAAAATAATTTTTCTGTCACAAATTTTAATTACGCCAGGGATTGCCTTTTCTATAGTAAATTATTCAAAAAATAATTTTTTCTGTCACAAATTTTAATTACGCCAGGGATTGCCTTTTCTATAGTAAATTATTCAAAAAATAATTTTATACTGTCGCAAATTTTAATTACGCCAGGGATTGCCTTTTCTATAGTAAATTATTCAAAAAATAATTTTTTCTGTCACAAATTTTAATTACGCCAGGGATTGCCTTTTCTATAGTAAATTATTCAAAAAATAATTTTTTACTGTCGCAAATTTTAATTACGCCAGGATTGCCTTTTCTATAGTAAATTATTCAAAAATTCATTTTTTACTGTCTCAAATTTTAATTACGCCAGGGATTGCCTTTTCTATAGTAAATTTTGCAAAAAATAATTGTTTAGTGTCGCAAATTTTAATTACGCCAGGGATTGCCTTTTCTATAGTAAATTATTCAAAAAATAATTTTTTACTGTCGCAAATTTTAAATACGCCAGGGATTGCCTTTTCTATAGTAAATTATTCAAAAAATAATTTTTTCTCTCCCAAATTTTAATTACGCCAGGGATTGCCTTTTCTATAGTAAATTATTCAAAAAAATAATTTTTTACTGTCGTAAATTTTAATTACGCCAGGGATTGCCTTTTCTATAATAAATTATTCAACAAATAATTTATTCTGTCACAAATTTTAATTACGCCAGGGATTGCCTTTTCTATAGTAAATTATTCAAAAATAATTTTTTAATGTCGCAAATTTTAATTACGCCAGGGATTTCCTTTTCTATAGTAAATTTTGCAAAAAATAATTGTTTAGTGTCGCAAATTTAATTACGCCAGGGATTGCCTTTTCTATAGTAAATTATTCAAAAAATAATTTTTTACTGTCGCAAATTTTAAATACGCCAGGGATTGCCTTTTCTATAGTAAATTATTCAAAAAATAATTTTTTCTGTCACAAATTTTAATTACGCCAGGGATTGCCTTTTCTATAGTAAATTATTCAAAAAATAATTTTTTAGACAGAAAAAAAAATGAATTTTTGAATAATTTACTATAGAAAAGGCAAGCCCTGGCGTAATTAAAATTTGCGACAGTAAAAAATTAATTTCTATAGTAAATTATTCAAAAAATAATTTTTAATGTCGCAAATTTTAATTACGCCAGGGATTGCCTTTTCTATAGTAAATTATTCAAAAATTCATTTTTTTACTGTCTCAAATTTTAATTACGCCAGGGATTGCCTTTTCTATAGTAAATTTTGCAAAAAGTAATTGTTTAGTGTCGCAAATTTTAATTACGCCCAGGGATTGCCTTTTCTATAGTAAATTATTCAAAAAATAATTTTTTACTGTCGCAAATTTTAAATACGCCAGGGATTGCCTTTTCTATAGTAAATTTTGCAAAAAATAATTTTTTCTGTCACAAATTTTAATTACGCCAGGGATTGCTTTTTCTATAGTAAATTATTCAAAAATTAATTTTTTTCTGTCGCAAATTTTAATTACGCCAGGGATTGCCTTTTCTATAGTAAATTATTCAAAAAATAATTTTATACTGTCGCAAATTTTAATTACGCCAGGGATTGCCTTTTCTATAGTAAATTTTGCAAAAACTAATTTTTTACTGTCGCAAATTTTAATTACACCAGGGATTGCCTTTTCTATAGTAAATGTTGCAAAAAATAATTTTTTAATGTTGCAAATTTTTAAATACGCCAGGGATTGCCTTTTGTATAGTAAATTATTCAAAAAATAATTTTTTACTGTCGCAAATTTTAATTACGCCAGGGATTGCCTTTTCTATAGTAAATTTTGCAAAAATTAATTTTTTTCTGTCGCAAATTTTAATTACGCCAGGGATTGCCTTTTCTATAGTAAATTTTTCAAAAATTAATTTTATACTGTCGCAAATTTTAAATACGCCAGGGATTGCCTTTTCTATAGTAAATTTTGCCAAAAATAATTTTTTACTGTCGCAAATTATAATTACGCCAGGGATTGCCTTTTCTATAGTAAATTATTCAAAAAATAATTTTTTCTGTCACAAATTTTAATTACGCCAGGGATTGCCTTTTCTATAGTAAATTATTCAAAAAATAATTTTTTTACTGTCGCAAATTTTAATTACGCCAGGGATTGCCTTTCCTATAGTAAATTTTGCAAAAATTAATTTTTTTCTGTCGCAAATTTTAATTACGCCAGGGATTGCATTTTCTATAGTAAATTATTCAAAAAATAATTTTATACTGTCGCAAAATTTAATTACGCCAGGGATTGCCTTTTCTATAGTAAATTTTGCAAAAACTAATTTTTTACTATCGCAAATTTTAATTACGCCAGGTATTGCCTTTTCTATAGTAAATGTTGCAAAAAATAATTTTTTACTGTTGCAAATTTTTAAATACGCCAGGGATTGCCTTTTCTATAGTAAATTATTCAAAAATTCATTTTTTACTCTCTCAAATTTTAATTACGCCAGGGATTGCCTTTTCTATAGTAAATTATTCAAAAAATAATTTTTTCTTTCACAAATTTTAATTACGCCAGGGATTGCCTTTTCTATAGTAAATTTTCAAAAAATAATTGTTTAGTGTCGCAAATTTTAATTACGCCAGGGATTGCCTTTTCTATAGTAAATTTTGCAAAAAATAATTGTTTAGTGTCGCAAATTTTAATTACGCCAGGGATTGCCTTTTCTATAGTAAATTATTCAAAAATTCATTTTTGACTGTCGCAAATTTTAATTACGCCAGGGATTGCCTTTTCTATATTAAATTTTGCAAAAAATTAATTTTTTACTGTCGCAAATTTTAATTACGCCAGGGATTGCCTTTTCTATAGTAAATTATTCAAAAAATAATTTTTTACTGTCGCAAATTTTAATTACGCCAGGGATTGCCTTTTCTATAGTAAATTATTCAAAAATTCATTTTTTACTGTCTCAAATTTTAATTACGCCAGGGATTGCCTTTTCTATAGTAAATTTTGCAAAAAATAATTGTTTAGTGTCGCAAATTTTAATTACGCCAGGGATTGCCTTTTCTATAGTAAATTATTCAAAAATTCATTTTTTACTGTCGCAAATTGTAATTACGCCAGGGATTGCCTTTTCTATAGTAAATTATTCAAAAATTCATTTTTTACTGTCGCAAATTTTAATTACGCCAGGGATTGCCTTTTCTATAGTAAATTTTGCAAAAAATAATTTTTTACTGTCGCAAATTTTAATTACGCCACGGATTGCCTTTTCTTTAGTAAATTTTGCAAAAACTAATTGTTTAGTGTCGCAAATTTTAATTACGCCAGGGATTGCCTTTTCTATAGTAAATTTTGCAAAATTTAATTTTTTACTGTCGCAAATTTTTAATTACGCCAGGGATTGCCTTTTCTATAGTAAATTATTCAAAAAATAATTTTTTAATGTCGCAAATTGTAATTACGCCAGGGATTGCCTTTTTCTATAGTAAATTATTCAAAAATAATTTTTTACTGTCGCAAATTTTAATTACGCCAGGGATTGCCTTTTCTATAGTAAATTATTCAAAAATTAATTTTTTTCTGTCGCAAATTTTAATTACGCCAGGGATTGCCTTTTCTATAGTAAATTATTCAAAAATTCATTTTTTACTGTCTCAAATTTTAATTACGCCAGGGATTGCCTTTTCTATAGTAAATTTTGCAAAAAATAATTGTTTAGTGTCGCAAATTTTAATTACGCCAGGGATTGCCTTTTCTATAGTAAATTATTCAAAAAAATAATTTTTTCTGTCACAAATTTTAATTACGCCAGGGATTAACTTTTCTATAGTAAATTTTGCAAAAAATAAATTTTTTACTGTCGCAAATTTTAATTACGCCAGCGATTGCCTTTTCTATAGTAAATTATTCAAAAAATAATTTTTTACTGTCGCAAATTTTAATTACGCCAGGATTGCCTTTTCTATAGTAAATTTTGCAAAAAAATTATTTTTTACTGTCGCAAATTTTAATTACGCCAGGGGTTGCCTTTTCTATAGCAAATTATTCAAAAATTCATTTTTTACTGTCTCAAATTTTAATTACGCCAGGGATTGCCTTTTCTATAGTAAATTATTCAAAAAATAATTTTATACTATCGCCTATCGCAAATTTTAATTACGCCAGGGATTGCCTTTTCTATAGTAAATTATTCAAAAATTCATTTTTTACTGTCTCAAATTTTAAATACGCCAGGGATTGCCTTTTCTATAGTAAATTATTCAAAAAATAATTTTTTACTGTTGCAAATTTTAAATACGCCAGGGATTGCCTTTTCTATAGCAAATTATTCAAAAAATAATTTTTTACTGTCGCAAATTTTAAATACGCCAGGGATTGCCTTTTGTATAGTAAATTATTCAAAAAATAATTTTTTACTGTCGCAAATTTTAATTACGCCAGGGATTGCCTTTTCTATAGTAAATTATTCAAAAATTCATTTTTTACTGTCTCAAATTTTAAATACGCCAGGGATTGCCTTTTCTATAGTAAATTATTCAAAAAATAATTTTTTACTGTTGCAAATTTTAAATACGCCAGGGATTGCCTTTTCTATAGCAAATTATTCAAAAAATAATTTTTTACTGTCGCAAATTTTAAATAAGCCAGGGATTGCCTTTTGTATAGTAAATTATTCAAAAAAACAATTTTTTTACTGTCGCAAATTTTAATTACGCCAGGGATTGCCTTTTCTATAGTAAATTATTCAAAAATTCATTTTTTTCTGTCTCAAATTTTTAAATACGCCAGGGGATTGCCTTTTCTATAGTAAATTATTCAAAAAATAATTTTTTACTGTTGCAAATTTTAAATCCGCCAGGGATTGCCGCTTTCTATAGTAAATTATTCAAAAAAAATTTTATTACTGTCGCAAATTTTAATTACGCCAGGGATTGCCTTTTCTATAGTAAATTATTCAAAAATTCATTTTTTGCTGTCTCAAATTTTAATTACGCCAGGGATTGCCTTTTCTATAGTAAATTTTGCAAAAAATAATTGTTTAGTGTCGCAAATTTTAATTACGCCAGGGATTGCCTTTTCTATAGTAAATTTTGCAAAAACTAATTTTTTACTGTCGCAAATTTTAATTACGCCAGGGATTGCCTTTTCTATAGTAAATGTTGCAAAAAATAATTTTATACTGTCGCAAATTTTAATTACGCCAGGGATTGCCTTTTCTATAGTAAATTATTCAAAAAATAATTTTTTCTGTCACAAATTTTAATTACGCCAGGGATTGCCTTTTCTATAGTAAATTATTCAAAAAATAATTTTTTCTGTCACATATTTTAATTACGCCAGGGATTGCCTTTTCTATAGTAAATTTTGCAAAAAATAATTGTTTAGTGTCTCAAATTTTAATTATGCCAGGGATTGCCTTTTCTATAGTAAATTATTCAAAAATTCATTTTTTACTGTCTCAAATTTTAATTACGCCAGGGATTGACTTTTCTATAATAAATTTTGCAAAAAACAATTGTTTAGTATCGCAAATTTTAATTACGCCAGGGATTGCCTTTTCTATAGTAAATTATTCAAAAAATAATTTTTTCTGTCACAAATTTTAATTACGCCAGGGTTGCCTTTTCTATAGTAAATTATTCAAAAATTAATTTTTTTCTGTCGCAAATTTTAATTACGCCAGGGATTGCCTTTTCTATAGTAAATTTTGCAAAAAATAATTGTTTAGTGTCGCAAATTTTAATTACGCCAGGGATTGCCTTTTCTATAGTAAATTATTCAAAAATTCATTTTTTACTGTCGCAAATTGTAATTACGCCAGGGATTGCCTTTTCTATAGTAAAATATTCAAAAATTCATTTTTTACTGTCGCAAATTTTAATTACGCCAGGGATTGCCTTTTCTATAGTAAATTTTGCAAAAAATAATTTTTTACTGTCGCAAATTTTAATTACGCCACGGATTGCCTTTTCTTTAGTAAATTTTGCAAAAACTAATTGTTTAGTGTCGCAAATTTTAATTACGCCAGGGATTGCCTTTTCTATAGTAAATTTTGCAAAAATTAATTTTTTACTGTCGCAAATTTTAATTACGCCAGGGATTGCCTTTTCTATAGTAAATTATTCAAAAAATAATTTTTTAATGTCGCAAATTGTAATTACGCCAGGGATTGCCTTTTCTATAGTAAATTATTCAAAAAATAATTTTTTACTGTCGCAAATTTTAATTACGCCAGGGATTGCCTTTTCTATAGTAAATTATTCAAAAATTAATTTTTTTCTGTCGCAAATTTTAATTACGCCAGGGATTGCCTTTTCTATAGTAAATTATTCAAAAATTCATTTTTTACTGTCTCAAATTTTAATTACGCCAGGGATTGCCTTTTCTATAGTAAATTTTGCAAAAAATAATTGTTTAGTGTCGCAAATTTTAATTACGCCAGGGATTGCCTTTTCTATAGTAAATTATTCAAAAAATAATTTTTTCTGTCACAAATTTTAATTACGCCAGGGATTAACGTTTCTATAGTAAATTTTGCAAAAAATAATTTTTTACTGTCGCAAATTTTAATTACGCCAGCGATTGCCTTTTCTATAGTAAATTATTCAAAAAATAATTTTTTACTGTCGCAAATTTTAATTACGCCAGGGATTGCCTTTTCTATAGTAAATTTTGCAAAAAATTATTTTTTACTGTCGCAAATTTTAATTACGCCAGGGATTGCCTTTTCTATAGTAAATTATTCAAAAATTCATTTTTTACTGTCTCAAATTTTAATTACGCCAGGGATTGCCTTTTCTATAGTAAATTATTCAAAAAATAATTTTATACTATCGCCTATCGCAAATTTTAATTACGCCAGGGATTGCCTTTTCTATAGTAAATTATTCAAAAATTCATTTTTTACTGTCTCAAATTTTAAATACGCCAGGGATTGCCTTTTCTATAGTAAATTATTCAAAAAATAATTTTTTACTGTTGCAAATTTTAAATACGCCAGGGATTGCCTTTTCTATAGCAAATTATTCAAAAAATAATTTTTTACTGTCGCAAATTTTAAATACGCCAGGGATTGCCTTTTGTATAGTAAATTATTCAAAAAATAATTTTTTACTGTCGCAAATTTTAATTACGCCAGGGATTGCCTTTTCTATAGTAAATTATTCAAAAAATCATTTTTTACTGTCTCAAATTTTAAATACGCCAGGGATTGCCTTTTCTATAGTAAATTATTCAAAAAATAATTTTTTACTGTTGCAAATTTTAAATACGCCAGGGATTGCCTTTTCTATAGTAAATTATTCAAAAAAAATTTTATTACTGTCGCAAATTTTAATTACGCCAGGGATTGCCTTTTCTATAGTAAATTTTGCAAAAAATAATTGTTTAGTGTCGCAAATTTTAATTACGCCAGGGATTGCCTTTTCTATAGTAAATTATTCAAAAAATAATTTTTTCTGTCACAAATTTTAATTACGCCAGGGATTGCCTTTTCTATAGTAAATTATTCAAAAATTAATGTTTTTCTGTCGCAAATTTCAGTTACGCCAGGGATTGCCTTTTCTATAGTAAATTATTCAAAAATTCATTTTTTACTGTCTCAAATTTTAATTACGCCAGGGATTGCCTTTTCTATAGTAAATTTTGCAAAAAATAATTGTTTAGTGTCGCAAATTTTAATTACGCCAGGGATTGCCTTTTCTATAGTAAATTTTGCAAAAACTAATTTTTTATTGTCGCAAATTTTAATTACGCCAGGGATTGCCTTTTCTATAGTAAATGTTGCAAAAAATAATTTTATACTGTCGCAAATTTTAATTACGCCAGGGATTGCCTTTTCTATAGTAAATTATTCAAAAAATAATTTTTTCTGTCACAAATTTTAATTACGCCAGGGATTGCCTTTTCTATAGTAAATTATTCAAAAAATAATTTTTTCTGTCACAAATTTTAGTTACGCCAGGGATTGCCTTTTCTATAGTAAATTTTGCAAAAAATAATTGTTTAGTGTCTCAAATTTTAATTATGCCAGGGACTGCCTTTTCTATAGTAAATTATTCAAAAATTCATTTTTTACTGTCTCAAATTTTAATTACGCCAGGGATTGACTTTTCTATAATAAATTTTGCAAAAAATAATTGTTTAGTATCGCAAATTTTAATTACGCCAGGGATTGCCTTTTCTATAGTAAATTATTCAAAAAATAATTTTTTCTGTCACAAATTTTAATTACGCCAGGGATTGCCTTTTCTATAGTAAATTATTCAAAAATTAATTTTTTTCTGTCGCAAATTTTAATTACGCCAGGGATTGCCTTTTCTATAGTAAATTATTCAAAAATTCATTTTTTACTGTCTCAAATTTTAATTACGCCAGGGATTGCCTTTTCTATAGTAAATTTTGCAAAAAATAATTGTTTAGTGTCGCAAATTTTAATTACGCCAGGGATTGCCTTTTCTATAGTAAATTTTGCAAAAACTAATTTTTTACTGTCGCAAATTTGAATTACGCCAGGGATTGCCTTTTCTATGGTAAATGTTGCAAAAAATAATTTTATACTGTCGCAAATTTTAATTACGCCAGGGATTGCCTTTTCTATAGTAAATTATTCAAAAAATAATTTTTCCTGTCACAAATTTTAATTACGCCAGGGATTGCCTTTTCTATAGTAAATTATTCAAAAAATAATTTTTTCTGTCAAAAATTTTAATTACGCCAGGGATTGCCTTTTCTATAGTAAATTTTGCAAAAAATAATTGTTTAGTGTCTCAAATTTTAATTACGCCAGGGATTGCCTTTTCTATAGTAAATTATTCAAAAATTCATTTTTTACTGTTTCAAATTTTAAATACGCCAGGGATTGGCTTTTCTATAGTAAATTATTCAAAAAATAATTTTTTACTGTTGCAAATTTTAAATACGCCAGGGATTGCCTTTTCTATAGTAAATTATTCAAAAAAAAATTTTTTACTGTCGCAAATTTTAATTACGCCAGGGATTGCCTTTTCTATAGTAAATTTTGCAAAAAATAATTGTTTAGTGTCGCAAATTTTAATTACGCCAGGGATTGCCTTTTCTATAGTAAATTATTCAAAAAATAATTTTTTCTGTCACAAATTTTAATTACGCCAGGGATTGACTTTTCTATAATAAATTTTGCAAAAAATAATTGTTTAGTATCGCAAATTTTAATTACGCCAGGGATTGCCTTTTCTATAGTAAATTATTCAAAAAATAATTTTTTCTGTCACAAATTTTAATTACGCCAGGGATTGCCTTTTCTATAGTAAATTATTCAAAAATTAATTTTTTTCTGTCGCAAATTTTAATTCCGCCAGGGATTGCCTTTTCTATAGTAAATTTTGCAAAAAATAATTGTTTAGTGTCGCAAATTTTAATTACGCCAGGGATTGCCTTTTCTATAGTAAATTATTCAAAAATTCATTTTTTACTGTCGCAAATTGTAATTACGCCAGGGATTGCCTTTTCTATAGTAAATTATTCAAAAATTCATTTTTTACTGTCGCAAATTTTAATTACGCCAGGGATTGCCTTTTCTATAGTAAATTTTGCAAAAAATAATTTTTTATTGTCGCAAATTTTAATTACGCCACGGATTGCCTTTTCTTTAGTAAATTTTGCAAAAACTAATTGTTTAGTGTCGCAAATTTTAATTACGCCAGGGATTGCCTTTTCTATAGTAAATTTTGCAAAAATTAATTTTTTTCTGTCGCAAATTTTAATTACGCCAGGGATTGCCTTTTCTATAGTAAATTATTCAAAAAATAATTTTTTAATGTCGCAAATTGTAATTACGCCAGGGATTGCCTTTTCTATAGTAAATTATTCAAAAAATAATTTTTTACTGTCGCAAATTTTAATTACGCCAGGGGTTGCCTTTTCTATAGTAAATTATTCAAAAATTAATTTTTTTCTGTCGCAAATTTTAATTACGCCAGGGATTGCCTTTTCTATAGTAAATTATTCAAAAATTCATTTTTAACTGTCTCAAATTTTAATTACGCCAGGGATTGCCTTTTCTATAGTAAATTTTGCAAAAAATAATTGTTTAGTGTCGCAAATTTTAATTACGCCAGGGATTGCCTTTTCTATAGTAAATTATTCAAAAAATAATTTTTTCTGTCACAAATTTTAATTACGCCAGGGATTAACTTTTCTATAGTAAATTTTGCAAAAAATAATTTTTTACTGTCGCAAATTTTAATTACGCCAGCGATTGCCTTTTCTATAGTAAATTATTCAAAAAATAATTTTTTACTGTCGCAAATTTTAATTACGCCAGGGATTGCCTTTTCTATAGTAAATTTTGCAAAAAATTATTTTTTACTGTCGCAAATTTTAATTACGCCAGGGATTGCCTTTTCTATAGTAAATTATTCAAAAATTCATTTTTTACTGTCTCAAATTTTAATTACGCCAGGGATTGCCTTTTCTATAGTAAATTATTCAAAAAATAATTTTATACTATCGCCTATCGCAAATTTTAATTACGCCAGGGATTGCCTTTTCTATAGTAAATTATTCAAAAATTCATTTTTTACTGTCTCAAATTTTAAATACGCCAGGGATTGCCTTTTCTATAGTAAATTATTCAAAAAATAATTTTTTACTGTTGCAAATTTTAAATACGCCAGGGATTGCCTTTTCTATAGCAAATTATTCAAAAAATAATTTTTTACTGTCGCAAATTTTAAATACGCCAGGGATTGCCTTTTGTATAGTAAATTATTCAAAAAATAATTTTTTACTGTCGCAAATTTTAATTACGCCAGGGATTGCCTTTTCTATAGTAAATTATTCAAAAATTAATTTTTTTCTGTCGCAAATTTTAATTACGCCAGGGATTGCCTTTTCTATAGTAAATTATTCAAAAATTCATTTTTTACTGTCTCAAATTTTAATTACGCCAGGGATTGCATTTTCTATAGTAAATTTTGCAAAAAATAATTGTTTAGTGTCGCAAATTTTAATTACGCCAGGGATTGCCTTTTCTATAGTAAATTATTCAAAAAATAATTTTTTCTGTCACAAATTTTAATTACGCCAGGGATTAACTTTTCTATAGTAAATTCTGCAAAAAATAATTTTTTACTGTCGCAAATTTTAATTACGCCAGCGATTGCCTTTTCTATAGTAAATTATTCAAAAAATAATTTTTTACTGTCGCAAATTTTAATTACGCCAGGGATAGCCTTTTCTATAGTAAATTTTGCAAAAAATTATTTTTTACTTTCGCAAATTTTAATTACGCCAGGGATTGCCTTTTCTATAGTAAATTATTCAAAAATTCATTTTTTACTGTCTCAAATTTTAATTACGCCAGGGATTGCCTTTTCTATAGTAAATTATTCAAAAAATAATTTTATACTATCGCCTATCGCAAATTTTAATTACGCCAGGGATTGCCTTTTCTATAGTAAATTATTCAAAAATTCATTTTTTACTGTCTCAAATTTTAAATACGCCAGGGATTGCCTTTTCTATAGTAAATTATTCAAAAAATAATTTTTTACTGTTGCAAATTTTAAATACGCCAGGGATTGCCTTTTCTATAGCAAATTATTCAAAAAATAATTTTTTACTGTCGCAAATTTTAAATACGCCAGGGATTGCCTTTTGTATAGTAAATTATTCAAAAAATAATTTTTTACTGTCGCAAATTTTAATTACGCCAGGGATTGCCTTTTCTATAGTAAATTATTCAAAAATTCATTTTTTACTGTCTCAAATTTTAAATACGCCAGGGATTGCCTTTTCTATAGTAAATTATTCAAAAAATAATTTTTTACTGTTGCAAATTTTAAATACGCCAGGGATTGCCTTTTCTATAGTAAATTATTCAAAAAAAAATTTATTACTGTCGCAAATCTTAATTACGCCAGGGATTGCCTTTTCTATAGTAAATTTTGCAAAAAATAATTGTTTAGTGTCGCAAATTTTAATTACGCCAGGGATTGCCTTTTCTATAGTAAATTATTCAAAAAATAATTTTTTCTGTCACAAATTTTAATTACGCCAGGGATTGCCTTTTCTATAGTAAATTATTCAAAAATTAATGTTTTTCTGTCGCAAATTTTAGTTACGCCAGGGATTGCCTTTTCTATAGTAAATTATTCAAAAATTCATTTTTTACTGTCTCAAATTTTAATTACGCCAGGGATTGCCTTTTCTATAGTAAATTTTGCAAAAAATAATTGTTTAGTGTCGCAAATTTTAATTACGCCAGGGATTGCCTTTTCTATAGTAAATTTTGCAAAAACTAATTTTTTACTGTCGCAAATTTTAATTAAGCCAGGGATTGCCTTTTCTATAGTAAATGTTGCAAAAAATAATTTTATACTGTCGCAAATTTTAATTACGCCAGGGATTGCCTTTTCTATAGTAAATTATTCAAAAAATAATTTTTTCTGTCACAAATTTTAATTACGCCAGGGATTGCCTTTTCTATAGTAAATTATTCAAAAAATAATTTTTTCTGTCACAAATTTTAGTTACGCCAGGGATTGCCTTTTCTATAGTAAATTTTGCAAAAAATAATTGTTTAGTGTCTCAAATTTTAATTATGCCAGGGATTGCCTTTTCTATAGTAAATTATTCAAAAATTCATTTTTTACTGTCTCAAATTTTAATTACGCCAGGGATTGACTTTTCTATAATAAATTTTGCAAAAAATAATTGTTTAGTATCGCAAATTTTAATTACGCCAGGGATTGCCTTTTCTATAGTAAATTATTCAAAAAATAATTTTTTCTGTCACAAATTTTAATTACGCCAGGGATTGCCTTTTCTATAGTAAATTATTCAAAAATTAATTATTTTCTGTCGCAAATTTTAATTACGCCAGGGATTGCCTTTTCTATAGTAAATTATTCAAAAATTCATTTTTTACTGTCTCAAATTTTAATTACGCCAGGGATTGCCTTTTCTATAGTAAATTTTGCAAAAAATAATTGTTTAGTGTCGCAAATTTTAATTACGCCAGGGATTGCCTTTTCTATAGTAAATTTTGCAAAAACTAATTTTTTACTGTCGCAAATTTGAATAACGCCAGGGATTGCCTTTTCTATGGTAAATGTCGCAAAAAATAATTTTATACTGTCGCAAATTTTAATTACGCCAGGGATTGCCTTTTCTATAGTAAATTATTCAAAAAATAATTTTTCCTGTCACAAATTTTAATTACGCCAGGGATTGCCTTTTCTATAGTAAATTATTCAAAAAATAATTTTTTCTGTCAAAAATTTTAATTACGCCAGGGATTGCCTTTTCTATAGTAAATTTTGCAAAAAATAATTGTTTAGTGTCTCAAATTTTAATTACGCCAGGGATTGCCTTTTCTATAGTAAATTATTCAAAAATTCATTTTTTACTGTTTCAAATTTTAAATACGCCAGGGATTGCCTTTTCTATAGTAAATTATTCAAAAAATAATTTTTTACTGTTGCAAATTTTAAATACGCCAGGGATTGCCTTTTCTATAGTAAATTATTCAAAAAAAAATTTTTTACTGTCGCAAATTTTAATTACGCCAGGGATTGCCTTTTCTATAGTAAATTTTGCAAAAAATAATTGTTTAGTGTCGCAAATTTTAATTACGCCAGGGATTGCCTTTTCTATAGTAAATTATTCAAAAAATAATTTTTTCTGTCACAAATTTTAATTACGCCAGGGATTGCCTTTTCTATAGTAAATTATTCAAAAATTAATGTTTTTCTGTCGCAAATTTTAATTACGCCAGGGATTGCCTTTTCTATAGTAAATTATTCAAAAATTCATTTTTTACTGTCTCAAATTTTAACTACGCCAGGGATTGCCTTTTCTATAGTAAATTTTGCAAAAAATAATTGTTTAGTGTCGCAAATTTTAATTACGCCAGGGATTGCCTTTTCTATAGTAAATTTTGCAAAAACTAATTTTTTACTGTCGCAAATTTTAATTATGCCAGGGATTGCCTTTTCTATAGTAAATGTTGCAAAAAATAATTTTATACTGTCGCAAATTTTAATTACGCCAGGGATTGCCTTTTCTATAGTAAATTATTCAAAAATTAATTTTTTTCTGTCGCAAATTTTAATTACGCCAGGGATTGCCTTTTCTATAGTAAATTATTCAAAAATTCATTTTTTACTGTCTCAAATTTTAATTACGCCAGGGATTGCCTTTTCTATAGTAAATTTTGCAAAAAATAATTGTTTAGTGTCGCAAATTTTAATTACGCCAGGGATTGCCTTTTCTATAGTAAATTTTGCAAAAACTAATTTTTTACTGTCGCAAATTTGAATTACGCCAGGGATTGCCTTTTCTATAGTAAATGTTGCAAAAAATAATTTTATACTGTCGCAAATTTTAATTACGCCAGGGATTGCCTTTTCTATAGTAAATTATTCAAAAATTAATTTTTTTCTGTCGCAAAATTTAATTACGCCAGGGATTGCCTTTTCTATAGTAAATTATTCAAAAATTCATTTTTTACTGTCTCAAATTTTAATTACGCCAGGGATTGCCTTTTCTATAGTAAATTTTGCAAAAAATAATTGTTTAGTGTCGCAAATTTTAATTACGCCAGGGATTGCCTTTTCTATAGTAAATTTTGCAAAAACTAATTTTTTACTGTCGCAAATTTTAATTACGCCAGGGATTGCCTTTTCTATAGTAAATGTTGCAAAAAATAATTTTATACTGTCGCAAATTTTAATTACGCCAGGGATTGCCTTTTCTATAGTAAATTATTCAAAAAATAATTTTTTCTGTCACAAATTTTAATTACGCCAGGGATTGCCTTTTCTACAGTAAATTATTCAAAAAATAATTTTTACTGTCACAAATTTTAATTACGCCAGGGATTGCCTTTTCTATAGTAAATTTTGCAAAAAATAATTGTTTAGTGTCTCAAATTTTAATTACGCCAGGGATTGCCTTTTCTATAGTAAATTATTCAAAAATTCATTTTTTACTGTCTCAAATTTTAATTACGCCAGGGATTGCCTTTTCTATAGTAAATTTTGCAAAAAATAATTGTTTAGTGTCGCAAATTTTAATTACGCCAGGGATTGCCTTTTCTATAGTAAATTATTCAAAAAATAATTTTTTTTGTCACAAATTTTAATTACGCCAGGGATTGCCTTTTCTATAGTAAATTTTGCAAAAAATAATTGTTTAGTGTCTCAAATTTTAATTACGCCAGGTATTGCCTTTTCTATAGTAAATTATTCAAAAATTCATTTTTTACTGTCTCAAATTTTAATTACGCCAGGGATTGCCTTTTCTATAGTAAATTATTCAAAAATTCATTTTTTACTGTCTCAAATTTTAATTACGCCAGGGATTGCCTTTTCTATAGTAAATTATTCAAAAAATAATTTTTTCTGTCGCAAATTTTAATTACGCCAGGGATTGCCTTTTCTATAGTAAATTTTGCAAAAAATAATTGTTTAGTGTCTCAAATTTTAATTACGCCAGGGATTGCCTTTTCTATAGTAAATTATTCAAAAATTCATTTTTTACTGTCTCAAATTTTAATTACGCCAGGAATTGCCTTTTCTATAGTAAATTATTCAAAAATTCATTTTTTACTGTCTCAAATTTTAACTAAGCAGGGATTGCCTTTTCTATAGTAAATTATTCAAAAAATAATTTTTTACTGTCGCAAATTTTAATTACGCCAGGGATTGCCTTTTCTATAGTAAATTTTGCAAAAAATAATTGTTTAGTGTCTCAAATTTTAATTACGCCAGGGATTGCCTTTTCTATAGTAAATTATTCAAAAATTCATTTTTTACTGTCTCAAATTTTAATTACGCCAGGGATTGCCTTTTCTATAGTAAATTATTCAAAAAATAATTTTTTACTCTCGCAAATTTTAATTACGCCAGGGATTGCCTTTTCTATAGTAAATTTTGCAAAAAATAATTGTTTAGTGTCTAAAATTTTAATTACGCCAGGGATTGCCTTTTCTATAGTAAATTATTCAAAAATTCATTTTTTACTGTCTCAAATTTTAATTACGCCAGGGATTGCCTTTTCTATAGTAAATTATTCAAAAATTCATTTTTTACTGTCTCAAATTTTAACTAAGCCAGGGATTGCCTTTCTATAGTAAATTATTCAAAAAATAATTTTTTACTGTCGCAAATTTTAATTACGCCAGGGATTGCCTTTTCTATAGTAAATTTTGCAAAAAATAATTGTTTAGTGTCGCAAATTTTAATTACGCCAGGGATTGCCTTTTCTATAGTAAATTATTCAAAAATTCATTTTTTACTGTCGCAAATTTTAATTACGCCAGGGATTGCCTTTTCTATAGTAAATTATTCAAAAAATAATTTTTTACTCTCGCAAATTTTAATTACGCCAGGGATTGCCTTTTCTATAGTAAATTATTCAAAAAATAATTTTTTATTGTCGCAAATTTTAATTACGCCAGGGATTGCCTTTTCTATAGTAAATTATTCAAAAAATAATTTTTTACTGTCGCAAATTTTAATTACGCCAGGGATTGTCTTTTCTATAGTAAATTATTCAAAAAATAATTTGATACTGTCGCAAATTTTAATTACGCCAGGGATTGCCTTTTCTATAGTAAATTTTGCAAAAACTAATTGTTTAGTGTCGCAATTTTTAATTACGCCAGGGATTGCCTTTTCTATACTAAATTTTTCAAAAATTAATTTTATACTGTCGCAAATTTTAAATACGCCAGGGATTGCCTTTTCTATAGTAAATTATTCAAAAATTTATTTTTTTCTGTCGCAAATTTTAATTACGCCAGGGGTTGCCTTTTCTATAGTAAATTATTCAAAAAATAATTTTTTACTGTTGCAAATTTTAATTACGCCAGGGATTGCCTTTTCTATAGTAAATTATTCAAAAATAATTTTTTTTCTGTCGCAAATTTTAATTACGCCAGGGATTGCCTTTTCTATAGTAAATTATTCAAAAAATAATTTTTTACTGTTGCAAATTTTAAATACGCCAGGGATTGCCTTTTCTATAGTAAATTATTCAAAAAATAGTTTTTTACTGTCGCAAATTTAAATTACGCCAGGGATTGCCTTTTCTATAGTAAATTATTCAAAAAATAATTTTATACTGTCGCAAATTTTAATTACGCCAGGGATTGCCTTTTCTATAGTAAATTATTCAAAAAATAATTTTATACTGTCGCAAATTTTAATTACGCCAGGGATTGCCTTTTCTATAGTAAATTACTCAAAAAATAATTTTTTACTGTCGCAAATTTTAATTACGCCAGGGATTGCCTTTTCTATAGTAAATTATTCAAAAACTAATTTTTTACTGTCGCAAATTTTAATTACGCCAGGGATTGCCTTTTGTATAGTAAATTATACAAAAATTCATTTTTTACTGTCTCAAATTTTAATTACGCCAGGGATTGCCTTTTCTATAGTAAATTTTGCAAAAAATAATTGTTTAGTGTCGCAAATTTTAATTACGCCAGGGATTGCCTTTTCTATAGTAAATTATTCAAAAAATAATTTTTTACTGTTGCAAATTTTAATTACGCCAGGGATTGCCTTTTCTATAGTAAATTATTCAAAAAATAATTTTATACTGTCGCAAATTTTAATTACGCCAGGGATTGCCTTTTCTATAGTAAATTATTCAAAAATTCATTTTTTACTGTCTCAAATTTTAATTACGCCAGGGATTGCCTTTTCTATAGTAAATTATTCAAAAAATAATTTTTTACTGTCTCAAATTTTAATTACGCCAGGGATTGTCTTTTCTATAGTAAATTATTCAAAAAATAATTTTATACTGTCCCAAATTTTAATTACGCCAGGGATTGCCTTTTCTATAGTAAATTATTCAAAAAATAATTTTTTACTGTCGCAAATTTTAATTACGCCAGGGATTGCCTTTTCTATAGTAAATTTTGCAAAAAATAATTTTTTACTGTCTCAAATGTTAATTACGCCAGGGTTGCCTTTTCTATAGTAAATTATTCAAAAAATAATTGTTTAGTGTCGCAAATTATAATTACGCCAGGGATTGCCTTTTCTATAGTAAATTATTCAAAAATTCATTTTTTACTGTCTCAAATTTTAATTACGCCAGGGATTGCCTTTTCTATAGTAAATTATTCAAAAAATAATATTTTCTGTTGCAAATTTTAATTACGCCAGGGATTGCCTTTTCTATAGTAAATTATTCAAAAAATTATTTTATACTCTCGCAAATTTTAATTACGCCAGGGATTGCCTTTTCTATAGTAAATTATTCAAAAATTCATTTTTTACTGTCTCAAATTTTAATTACGCCAGGGATTGCCTTTTCTATAGTAAATTATTCAAAAAATAATTTTATACTGTCGCAAATTTCAATTACGCCAGGGATTGCCTTTTCTATAGTAAATTATTCAAAAAATAATTTTTTACTGTCGCAAATTTTAATTACGCCAGGGATTGTCTTTTCTATAGTAAATTATTCAAAAAATAATTTTATACTGTCGCAAATTTTAATTACGCCAGGGATTGCCTTTTCTATAGTAAATTTTGCAAAAACTAATTGTTTAGTGTCGCAATTTTTAATTACGCCAGGGATTGCCTTTTCTATAGTAAATTTTTCAAAAATTAATTTTATACTGTCGCAAATTTTAAATACGCCAGGGATTGCCTTTTCTATAGTAAATTATTCAAAAATTTATTTTTTTCTGTCGCAAATTTTAATTACGCCAGGGGTTGCCTTTTCTATAATAAATTTCTCAAAAATAATTTTTTACTGTTGCAAATTTTAATTACGCCAGGGATTGCCTTTTCTATAGTAAATTATTCAAAAATAATTTTTTTTCTGCCGCAAATTTTAATTACGCCAGGGATTGCCTTTTCTATAGTAAATTATTCAAAAAATAATTTTTTACTGTTGCAAATTTTAAATACGCCAGGGATTGCCTTTTCTATAGTAAATTATTCAAAAAATAGTTTTTTACTGTCGCAAATTTTAATTACGCCAGGGATTGCCTTTTCTATAGTAAATTATTCAAAAAATAATTGTTTAGTGTCGCAAATTTTAATTACGCCAGGGATTGCCTTTTCTATAGTAAATTATTCAAAAATTCATTTTTTACTGTCGCAAATTTTAATTACGCGAGGGATTGCCTTTTCTATAGTAAATTATTCAAAAAATATTTTTTTACTCTCGCAAATTTTAATTACGCCAGGGATTGCCTTTTCTATAGTAAATTATTCAAAAAATAATTTTTTATTGTCGCAAATTTTAATTACGCCAGGGATTGCCTTTTCTATAGTAAATTATTCAAAAAATAATTTTTTACTGTCGCAAATTTTAATTACGCCAGGGATTGTCTTTTCTATAGTAAATTATTCAAAAAATAATTTTATACTGTCGCAAATTTTAATTACGCCAGGGATTGCCTTTTCTATAGTAAATTTTGCAAAAACTAATTGTTTAGTGTCGCAATTTTTAATTACGCCAGGGATTGCCTTTTCTATAGTAAATTTTTCAAAAATTAATTTTATACTGTCGCAAATTTTAAATACGCCAGGGATTGCCTTTTCTATAGTAAATTATTCAAAAATTAATTTTTTTCTGTCGCAAATTTTAATTACGCCAGGGGTTGCCTTTTCTATAGTAAATTATTCAAAAAATAATTTTTTACTGTTGCAAATTTTAATTACGCCAGGGATTGCCTTTTCTATAGTAAATTATTCAAAAATAATTTTTTTTCTGTCGCAAATTTTAATTACGCCAGGGATTGCCTTTTCTATAGTAAATTATTCAAAAAATAATTTTTTACTGTTGCAAATTTTAAATACGCCAGGGATTGCCTTTTCTATAGTAAATTATTCAAAAAATAGTTTTTTACTGTCGCAAATTTTAATTACGCCAGGGATTGCCTTTTCTATAGTAAATTATTCAAAAAATAATTTTATACTGTCGCAAATTTTAATTACGCCAGGGATTGCCTTTTCTATAGTAAATTATTCAAAAAATAATTTTATACTGTCGCAAATTTTAATTACGCCAGGGATTGCCTTTTCTATAGTAAATTATTCAAAAAATAATTTTTTACTGTCGCAAATTTTAATTACGCCAGGGATTGCCTTTTCTATGATAAATTATTCAAAAACTAATTTTTTACTGTCGCAAATTTTAATTACGCCAGGGATTGCCTTTTGTATAGTAAATTATACAAAAATTCATTTTTTACTGTCTCAAATTTTAATTACGCCAGGGATTGCCTTTTCTATAGTAAATTTTGCAAAAAATAATTGTTTAGTGTCGCAAATTTTAATTACGCCAGGGATTGCCTTTTCTATAGTAAATTATTCAAAAAATAATTTTTTACTGTTGCAAATTTTAATTACGCCAGGGATTGCCTTTTCTATAGTAAATTATTCAAAAAATAATTTTATACTGTCGCAAATTTTAATTACGCCAGGGATTGCCTTTTCTATAGTAAATTATTCAAAAATTCATTTTTTACTGTCTCAAATTTTAATTACGCCAGGGATTGCCTTTTCTATAGTAAATTATTCAAAAAATAATTTTTTACTGTCTCAAATTTTAATTACGCCAGGGATTGTCTTTTCTATAGTAAATTATTCAAAAAATAATTTTATACTGTCGCAAATTTTAATTACGCCAGGGATTGCCTTTTCTATAGTAAATTATTCAAAAATTCATTTTTTACTCTCTCAAATTTTAATTACGCCAGGGATTGCCTTTTCTATAATAAATTATTCAAAAAATAATTTTTTACTGTTGCAAATTTTAATTACGCCAGGGATTGCCTTTTCTATAGTAAATTAATCAAAAAATTATTTTATACTCTCGCAAATTTTAATTACGCCAGGTATTGCCTTTTCTATAGTAAATTATTCAAAAATTCATTTTTTACTGCCTCAAATTTTAATTACGCCAGGGATTGCCTTTTCTATAGTAAATTATTCAAAAAATAATTTTTTACTGTTGCAAATTTTAATTACGCCAGGGATTGCCTTTTCTATAGTAAATTATTCAAAAAATTATTTTATACTCTCGCAAATTTTAATTACGCCAGGGATTGCCTTTTCTATAGTAAATTATTCAAAAATTCATTTTTTACTGTCTCAAATTTTAATTACGCCAGGGATTGCCTTTTCTATAGTAAATTATTCAAAAAATAATTTTATACTGTCGCAAATTTCAATTACGCCAGGGATTGCCTTTTCTATAGTAAATTATTCAAAAAATAATTTTTTACTGTCGCAAATTTTAATTACGCCAGGGATTTGCTTTTCTACAGTAAATTATTCAAAAAATAATCTTATACTGTCGCAAATTTTAATTACGCCAGGGATTGCCTTTTCTATAGTAAATTTTGCAAAAACTAATTGTTTAGTGTCGCAATTTTTAATTACGCCAGGGATTGCCTTTTCTATAGTAAATTTTTCAAAAATTAATTTTATACTGTAGCAAATTTTAAATACGCCAGGGATTGTCTTTTCTATAGTAAATTATTCAGAAATTTATTTTTTTCTGTCGCAAATTTTAATTACGCCAGGGGTTGCCTTTTCTATAGTAAATTATTCAAAAAATAATTTTTTACTGTTGCAAATTTTAATTACGCCAGGGATTGCCTTTTCTCTAGTAAATTATTCAAAAATAACTTTTTTTCTGCCGCAAATTTTAATTACGCCAGGGATTGCCTTTTCTATAGTAAATTATTCAAAAAATAATTTTTTACTGTTGCAAATTTTAAATACGCCAGGGATTGCCTTTTCTATAGTAAATTATTCAAAAAATAGTTTTTTACTGTCGCAAATTTTAATTACGCCAGGGATTGCCTTTTCTATAGTAAATTATTCAAAAAATAATTTTATACTGTCGCAAATTTTAATTACGCCAGGGATTGCCTTTTCTATAGTAAATTATTCAAAAAATAATTTTATACTGTCGCAAATTTTAATTACGCCAGGGATTGCCTTTTCTATAGTAAATTATTCAAAAAATAATTTTTTACTGTCGCAAATTTTAATTACGCCAGGGATTGCCTTTTCTATGGTAAATTATTCAAAAACTAATTTTTTACTGTCGCAAATTTTAATTACGCCAGGGATTGCCTTTTGTATAGTAAATTATACAAAAATTCATTTTTTACTGTCTCAAATTTTAATTACGCCAGGGATTGCCTTTTCTATAGTAAATTTTGCAAAAAATAATTGTTTAGTGTCGCAAATTTTAATTACGCCAGGGATTGCCTTTTCTATAGTAAATAATTCAAAAAATAATTTTTTACTGTTGCAAATTTTAATTACGCCAGGGATTACCTTTTCTATAGTAAATTATTCAAAAAATAATTTTATACTGTCGCAAATTTTAATTACGCCAGGGATTGCCTTTTCTATAGTAAATTATTCAAAAATTCATTTTTTACTGTCTCAAATTTTAATTACGCCAGGGATTGCCTTTCCTATAGTAAATTATTCAAAAAATAATTTTTTACTGTCTCAAATTTTAATTACGCCAGGGATTGTCTTTTCTATAGTAAATTATTCAAAAAATAATTTTATACTGTCGCAACTTTTAATTACGCCAGGGATTGCCTTTTCTATAGTAAATTATTCAAAAATTCATTTTTTACTGTCTCAAATTTTAATTACGCCAGGGATTGCCTTTTCTATAGTAAATTATTCAAAAAATAATTTTTTACTGTTGCAAATTTTAATTACGCCAGGGATTGCCTTTTCTATAGTAAATTATTCAAAAAATTATTTTATACTCTCGCAAATTTTAATTACGCCAGGGATTGCCTTTTCTATAGTAAATTATTCAAAAATTCATTTTTTACTGTCTCAAATTTTAATTACGCCAGGGATTGCCTTTTCTATAGTAAATTATTCAAAAAATAATTTTATACTGTCGCAAATTTCAATTACGCCAGGGATTGCCTTTTCTATAATAAATTATTCAAAAAATAATTTTTTACTGTTGCAAATTTTAAATACGCCAGGGATTGCCTTTTCTATAGTAAATTATTCAAAAAATAATCTTTTACTGTCGCAAATTTTAATTACGCCAGGGATTGCCTTTTCTATAGTAAATTTTGAAAAAAATAGTTGTTTAGTGTCGCAAATTTTAGTTACGCCAGGGATTGCCTTTTCTATAGTAAATTATTCAAAAATTCATTTTTTACTGTCTCAAATTTTAATTACGCCAGGGATTGCCTTTCCTATAGTAAATTATTCAAAAAATAATTTTTTACTGTCTCAAATTTTAATTACGCCAGGGATTGTCTTTTCTATAGTAAATTATTCAAAAAATAATTTTATACTGTCGCAACTTTTAATTACGCCAGGGATTGCCTTTTCTATAGTAAATTATTCAAAATTCATTTTTTACTGTCTCAAATTTTAATTACGCCAGGGATTGCCTTTTCTATAGTAAATTATTCAAAAAATAATTTTTTACTGTTGCAAATTTTAATTACGCCAGGGATTGCCTTTTCTATAGTAAATTATTCAAAAAATTATTTTATACTCTCGCAAATTTTAATTACGCCAGGGATTGCCTTTTCTATAGTAAATTATTCAAAAATTCATTTTTTACTGTCTCAAATTTTAATTACGCCAGGGATTGCCTTTTCTATAGTAAATTATTCAAAAAATAATTTTATACTGTCGCAAATTTCAATTACGCCAGGGATTGCCTTTTCTATAATAAATTATTCAAAAAATAATTTTTTACTGTTGCAAATTTTAAATACGCCAGGGATTGCCTTTTCTATAGTAAATTATTCAAAAATTCATTTTTTACTGTCTCAAATTTTAATTACGCCAGGGATTGCCTTTTCTATAGTAAATTATTCAAAAATTAATTTTTTTCTGTCGCAAATTTTAATTACGCCAGGGATTGCCTTTTCTATAGTAAATTATTCAAAAATTCATTTTTTACTGTCTCAAATTTTAATTACGCCAGGGATTGCCTTTTCTATAGTAAATTATTCAAAAATTCATTTTTTACTGTCTCAAATTTTAATTACGCCAGGGATTGCCTTTTCTATAGTAAATTATTCAAAAAATAATTTTATACTGTCGCAAATTTTAATTACGCCAGGGATTGCCTTTTCTATAGTAAATTATTCAAAAAATAATTTTATACTGTCGCAAATTTTAATTACGCCAGGGATTGCCTTTTCTATAGTAAATTATTCAAAAAATAATTTTTTACTGTCGCAAATTTTAATTACGCCAGGGATTGCCTTTTCTATAGTAAATTATTCAAAAAATAATTTTTTACTGTCTCAAATTTTAATTACGCCAGGGATTGCCTTTTCTATAGTAAATTATTCAAAAAATAATTTTATGCTGTCGCAAATTTTAATTACGCCAGGGATTGCCTTTTCTATAGTAAATTATTCAAAAATCCATTTTTTACTGTCTCAAATTTTAATTACGCCAGGGATTGCCTTTTCTATAGTAAATTATTCAAAAATTCATTTTATACTGTCGCAAATTTTAATTACGCCAGGGATTGCCTTTTCTATAGTAAATTATTCAAAAAATAATTTTATACTGTCGCAAATTTTAATTACGCCAGGGATTGCCTTTTCTATAGTAAATTATTCAAAAAATAATTTTTTACTGTCGCAAATTTTAATTACGCCAGGGATTGCCTTTTCTATAGTAAATTATTCAAAAACTAATTTTTTACTGTCGCAAATTTTAATTACGCCAGGGATTGCCTTTTGTATAGTAAATTATACAAAAATTCATTTTTTACTGTCTCAAATTTTAATTACGCCAGGGATTGCCTTTTCTATAGTAAATTTTGCAAAAAATAATTGTTTAGTGTCGCAAATTTTAATTACGCCAGGGATTGCCTTTTCTATAGTAAATTATTCAAAAAATAATTTTTTACTGTTGCAAATTTTAATTACGCCAGGGATTGCCTTTTCTATAGTAAATTATTCAAAAAATAATTTTATACTGTCGCAAATTTTAATTACGCCAGGGATTGCCTTTTCTATAGTAAATTATTCAAAAATTCATTTTTTACTGTCTCAAATTTTAATTACGCCAGGGATTGCCTTTTCTATAGTAAATTATTCAAAAAATAATTTTTTACTGTCTCAAATTTTAATTACGCCAGGGATTGTCTTTTCTATAGTAAATTATTCAAAAAATAATTTTATACTGTCGCAAATTTTAATTACGCCAGGGATTGCCTTTTCTATAGTAAATTATTCAAAAATTCATTTTTTACTCTCTCAAATTTTAATTACGCCAGGGATTGCCTTTTCTATAGTAAATTATTCAAAAAATAATTTTTTACTGTTGCAAATTTTAATTACGCCAGGGATTGCCTTTTCTATAGTAAATTAATCAAAAAATTATTTTATACTCTCGCAAATTTTAATTACGCCAGGTATTGCCTTTTCTATAGTAAATTATTCAAAAATTCATTTTTTACTGTCTCAAATTTTAATTACGCCAGGGATTGCCTTTTCTATAGTAAATTATTCAAAAAATAATTTTTTACTGTTGCAAATTTTAATTACGCCAGGGATTGCCTTTTCTATAGTAAATTATTCAAAAAATTATTTTATACTCTCGCAAATTTTAATTACGCCAGGGATTGCCTTTTCTATAGTAAATTATTCAAAAATTCATTTTTTACTGTCTCAAATTTTAATTACGCCAGGGATTGCCTTTTCTATAGTAAATTATTCAAAAAATAATTTTATACTGTCGCAAATTTCAATTACGCCAGGGATTGCCTTTTCTATAGTAAATTATTCAAAAAATAATTTTTTACTGTCGCAAATTTTAATTACGCCAGGGATTTGCTTTTCTATAGTAAATTATTCAAAAAATAATCTTATACTGTCGCAAATTTTAATTACGCCAGGGATTGCCTTTTCTATAGTAAATTTTGCAAAAACTAATTGTTTAGTGTCGCAATTTTTAATTACGCCAGGGATTGCCTTTTCTATAGTAAATTTTTCAAAAATTAATTTTATACTGTAGCAAATTTTAAATACGCCAGGGATTGTCTTTTCTATAGTAAATTATTCAGAAATTTATTTTTTTCTGTCGCAAATTTTAATTACGCCAGGGGTTGCCTTTTCTATAGTAAATTATTCAAAAAATAATTTTTTACTGTTGCAAATTTTAATTACGCCAGGGATTGCCTTTTCTATAGTAAATTATTCAAAAATAACTTTTTTTCTGCCGCAAATTTTAATTACGCCAGGGATTGCCTTTTCTATAGTAAATTATTCAAAAAATAATTTTTTACTGTTGCAAATTTTAAATACGCCAGGGATTGCCTTTTCTATAGTAAATTATTCAAAAACTAGTTTTTTACTGTCGCAAATTTTAATTACGCCAGGGATTGCCTTTTCTATAGTAAATTATTCAAAAAATAATTTTATACTGTCGCAAATTTTAATTACGCCAGGGATTGCCTTTTCTATAGTAAATTATTCAAAAAATAATTTTATACTGTCGCAAATTTTAATTACGCCAGGGATTGCCGTTTCTATAGTAAATTATTCAAAAAATAATTTTTTACTGTCGCAAATTTTAATTACGCCAGGGATTGCCTTTTCTATGGTAAATTATTCAAAAACTAATTTTTTACTGTCGCAAATTTTAATTACGCCAGGGATTGCCTTTTGTATAGTAAATTATACAAAAATTCATTTTTTACTGTCTCAAATTTTAATTACGCCAGGGATTGCCTTTTCTATAGTAAATTTTGCAAAAAATAATTGTTTAGTGTCGCAAATTTTAATTACGCCAGGGATTGCCTTTTCTATAGTAAATAATTCAAAAAATAATTTTTTACTGTTGCAAATTTTAATTACGCCAGGGATTACCTTTTCTATAGTAAATTATTCAAAAAATAATTTTATACTGTCGCAAATTTTAATTACGCCAGGGATTGCCTTTTCTATAGTAAATTATTCAAAAATTCATTTTTTACTGTCTCAAATTTTAATTACGCCAGGGATTGCCTTTTCTATAGTAAATTATTCAAAAAATAATTTTTTACTGTCTCAAATTTTAACTACGCCAGGGATTGTCTTTTCTATAGTAAATTATACAAAAAATTATTTTATACTGTCGCAACTTTTAATTACGCCAGGGATTGCCTTTTCTATAGTAAATTATTCAAAAATTCATTTTTTACTGTCTCAAATTTTAATTACGCCAGGGATTGCCTTTTCTATAGTAAATTATTCAAAAAATAATTTTTTACTGTTGCAAATTTTAATTACGCCAGGGATTGCCTTTTCTATAGTAAATTATTCAAAAAATTATTTTATACTCTCGCAAATTTTAATTACGCCAGGGATTGCCTTTTCTATAGTAAATTATTCAAAAATTCATTTTTTACTGTCTCAAATTTTAATTACGCCAGGGATTGCCTTTTCTATAGTAAATTATTCAAAAAATAATTTTATACTGTCGCAAATTTCAATTACGCCAGGGATTGCCTTTTCTATAATAAATTATTCAAAAAATAATTTTTTACTGTTGCAAATTTTAAATACGCCAGGGATTGCCTTTTCTATAGTAAATTATTCAAAAAATAATCTTTTACTGTCGCAAATTTTAATTACGCCAGGGATTGCCTTTTCTATAGTAAATTTTGAAAAAAATAGTTGTTTAGTGTCGCAAATTTTAATTAAGCCAGGGATTGCCTTTTCTATAGTAAATTATTCAAAAATTAATTTTTTTCTGTCGCAAATTTTATTTGCGCCAGGGATTGCCTTTTCTATAGTAAATTATTCAAAAATTCATTTTTTACTGTCTCAAATTTTAATTACGCCAGGGATTGCCTTTTCTATAGTAAATTATTCAAAAATGAATTTTTTTCTGTCGCAAATTTTAATTACGCCAGGGATTGCCTTTTCTATAGTAAATTATTCAAAAATTCATTTTTTACTGTCTCAAATTTTAATTACGCCAGGGATTGCCTTTTCTATAGTAAATTATTCAAAAATTCATTTTTTACTGTCTCAAATTTTAATTACGCCAGGGATTGCCTTTTCTATAGTAAATTATTCAAAAAATAATTTTATACTGTCGCAAATTTTAATTACGCCAGGGATTGCCTTTTCTATAGTAAATTATTCAAAAAATAATTTTTTACTGTTGCAAATTTTAATTACGCCAGGGATTGCCTTTTCTATAGTAAATTATTCAAAAAATAATTTTTTACTATCGCAAATTTTAATTACGCCAGGGATTGCCTTTTCTATAGTAAATTATTCAAAAAATAATTTTTTACTGTCTCAAATTTTAATTACGCCAGGGATTGCCTTTTCTATAGTAAATTATTCAAAAAATAATTTTATGCTGTCGCAAATTTTAATTACGCCAGGGATTGCCTTTTCTATAGTAAATTATTCAAAAATTCATTTTTTACTGTCTCAAATTTTAATTACGCCAGGGATTGCCTTTTCTATAGTAAATTATTCAAAAATTCATTTTTTACTGTCTCAAATTTTAATTACGCCAGGGATTGCCTTTTCTATAGTAAATTATTCAAAAATTCATTTTTTACTGTCTCAAATTTTAATTACGCCAGGGATTGCCTTTTCTATAGTAAATTTTGCAAAAAATAATTGTTTAGTGTCGCAAATTTTAATTACGCCAGGGATTGCCTTTTCTATAGTAAATTATTCAAAAAATAATTTTTTACTGTCGCAAATTTTAAATACGCCAGGGATTGCCTTTTCTATAGTAAATTTTGCAAAAAATAATTTTTTCCGTCACAAATTTTAATTACGCCAGGGATTGCCTTTTCTATAGTAAATTATTCAAAAATTAATTTTTTTCTGTCGCAAATTTTAATTACGCCAGGGATTGCCTTTTCTATAGTAAATTATTCAAAAAATAATTTTATACTGTCGCAAATTTTAGTTATGCCAGGGATTGCCTTTTCTATAGTAAATTTTGCAAAAACTAATTTTTCACTGTCGCAAATTTTAATTACGCCAGGGGTTGCCTTTTCTATAGTAAATTATTCAAAAAATAATTTTTTACTGTTGCAAATTTTAATTACGCCAGGGATTGCCTTTTCTATAGTAAATTATTCAAAAATAATTTTTTTTCTGTCGCAAATTTTAATTACGCCAGGGATTGCCTTTTCTATAGTAAATTATTCAAAAAATAATTTTTTACTGTTGCAAATTTTAAATACGCCAGGGATTGCCTTTTCTATAGTAAATTATTCAAAAAATAGTTTTTTACTGTCGCAAATTTTAATTACGCCAGGGATTGCCTTTTCTATAGTAAATTATTCAAAAAATAATTTTATACTGTCGCAAATTTTAATTACGCCAGGGATTGCCTTTTCTATAGTAAATTATTCAAAGAATAATTTTATACTGTCGCAAATTTTAATTACGCCAGGGATTGCCTTTTCTATAGTAAATTATTCAAAAAATAATTTTTTACTGTCGCAAATTTTAATTACGCCAGGGATTGCCTTTTCTATAGTAAATTATTCAAAAACTAATTTTTTACTGTCGCAAATTTTAATTACGCCAGGGATTGCCTTTTGTATAGTAAATTATACAAAAATTCATTTTTTACTGTCTCGAATTTTAATTCCGCCAGGGATTGCCTTTTCTATAGTAAATTTTGCAAAAAATAATTGTTTAGTGTCGCAAATTTTAATTACGCCAGGGATTGCCTTTTCTATAGTAAATTATTCAAAAAATAATTTTTTACTGTTGCAAATTTTAATTACGCCAGGGATTGCCTTTTCTATAGTAAATTATTCAAAAAATAATTTTATACTGTCGCAAGTTTTAATTACGCCAGGGATTGCCTTTTCTATAGTAAATTATTCAAAAATTCATTTTTTACTGTCTCAAATTTTAATTACGCCAGGGATTGCCTTTTCTATAGTAAATTATTCAAAAAATAATTTTTTACTGTCTCTAATTTTAATTACGCCAGGGATTGTCTTTTCTATAGTAAATTATTCAAAAAATAATTTTATACTGTCGCAACTTTTAATTACGCCAGGGATTGCCTTTTCTATAGTAAATTATTCAAAAATTCATTTTTTACTGTCTCAAATTTTAATTACGCCAGGGATTGCCTTTTCTATAGTAAATTATTCAAAAAATAATTTTTTACTGTTGCAAATTTTAATTACGCCAGGGATTGCCTTTTCTATAGTAAATTATTCAAAAAATTATTTTATACTCTCGCAAATTTTAATTACGCCAGGGATTGCCTTTTCTATAGTAAATTATTCAAAAATTCATTTTTTACTGTCGCAAATTTTAATTACGCCAGGGATTGCCTTTTCTATAGTAAATTATTCAAAAAATAATTTTATATTGTCGCAAATTTCAATTACGCCAGGGATTGCCTTTTCTATAGTAAATTATTCAAAAAATAATTTTTTACTGTTGCAAATTTTAAATACGCCAGGGATTGCCTTTTCTATAGTAAATTATTCAAAAAATAATTTTTTACTGTCGCAAATTTTAATTACGCCAGGGATTGCCTTTTCTATAGTAAATTTTGAAAAAAATAGTTGTTTAGTGTCGCAAATTTTAATTACGCCAGGGATTGCCTTTTCTATAGTAAATTATTCAAAAATTAATTTTTTTCTGTCGCAAATTTTATTTACGCCAGGGATTGCCTTTTCTATAGTAAATTATTCAAAAATTCATTTTTTACTGTCTCAAATTTTAATTACGCCAGGGAATGCCTTTTCTATAGTAAATTATTCAAAAATTAATTTTTGTCTGTCGCAAATTTTAATTACGCCAGGGATTGCCTTTTCTATAGTAAATTATTCAAAAATTCATTTTTTACTGTCTCAAATTTTAATTACGCCAGGGATTGCCTTTTCTATAGTAAATTATTCAAAAATTCATTTTTTACTGTCTCAAATTTTAATTACGCCAGGGATTGCCTTTTCTATAGTAAATTATTCAAAAAATAATTTTATACTGTCGCAAATTTTAATTACGCCAGGGATTGCCTTTTCTATAGTAAATTATTCAAAAAATAATTTTTTACTGTTGCAAATTTTAATTACGCCAGGGATTGCCTTTTCTATAGTAAATTATTCAAAAAATAATTTTTTACTGTCGCAAATTTTAATTACGCCAGGGATTGCCTTTTCTATAGTAAATTATTCAAAAAATAATTTTTTACTGTCTCAAATTTTAATTACGCCAGGGATTGCCTTTTCTATAGTAAATTATTCAAAAAATAATTTTATGCTGTCGCAAATTTTAATTACGCCAGGGATTGCCTTTTCTATAGTAAATTATTCAAAAATTCATTTTTTACTGTCTCAAATTTTAATTACGCCAGGGATTGCCTTTTCTATAGTAAATTATTCAAAAATTCATTTTTTACTGTCTCAAATTTTAATTACGCCAGGGATTGCCTTTTCTATAGTAAATTATTCAAAAATTCATTTTTTACTGTCTCAAATTTTAATTACGCCAGGGATTGCCTTTTCTATAGTAAATTTTGCAAAAAATAATTGTTTAGTGTCGCAAATTTTAATTACGCCAGGGATTGCCTTTTCTATAGTAAATTATTCAAAAAATAATTTTTTACTGTCGCAAATTTTAAATACGCCAGGGATTGCCTTTTCTATAGTAAATTTTGCAAAAAATAATTTTTTCCGTCACAAATTTTAATTACGCCAGGGATTGCCTTTTCTATAGTAAATTATTCAAAAATTAATTTTTTTCTGTCGCAAATTTTAATTACGCCAGGGATTGCCTTTTCTATAGTAAATTATTCAAAAAATAATTTTATACTGTCGCAAATTTTAGTTACGCCAGGGATTGCCTTTTCTATAGTAAATTTTGCAAAAACTAATTTTTCACTGTCGCAAATTTTAATTACGCCAGGGATTGCCTTTTGTATAGTAAATTATTCAAAAATTCATTTTTTACTGTCTCAAATTTTAATTACGCCAGGGATTGCCTTTTCTATAGTAAATTTTGCAAAAAATAATTGTTTAGTGTCGCAAATTTTAATTACGCCAGGGATTGCCTTTTCTATAGTAAATTATTCAAAAAATATTTTCTTACTGTTGCAAATTTTAAATACGCCAGGGATTGCCTTTTCTATAGTAAATTATTCAAAAAATAATTTTTTACTGTCGCAAATTTTAATTACGCCAGGGATTGCCTTTTCTATAGTAAATTTTGCAAAAAATAATTGTTTAGTGTCGCAAATTTTAATTACGCCAGGGATTGCCTTTTCTATAGTAAATTATTCAAAAATTAATTTTTTTCTGTCGCAAATTTTAATTACGCCAGGGATTGCCTTTTCTATAGTAAATTATTCAAAAAATAATTTTTTACTGTTGCAAATTTTAAATACGCCAGGGATTGCCTTTTCTATAGTAAATTATTCAAAAAATAATTTTTTACTATCGCAAATTTTAATTACGCCAGGGATTGCCTTTTCTATAGTAAATTATTCAAAAAATAATTTTATACTGTCGCAAATTTTAATTACGCCAGGGATTGCCTTTTCTATAGTAAATTATTCAAAAAATAATTTTATACTGTTGCAAATTTTAATTACGCCAGGGATTGCCTTTTCTATAGTAAATTATTCAAAAAATAATTTTATACTGTCGCAAATTTTAATTACGCCAGGGATTGCCTTTTCTATAGTATATTATTCAAAAAATAATTTTTTACTGTCGCAAATTTTAATTACGCCAGGGATTGCCTTTTCTATAGTAAATTATTCAAAAAATAATTTTTTACTGTCGCAAATTTTAATTACGCCAGGGATTGCCTTTTCTATAGTAAATTATTCAAAAAATAATTTTATACTGTCGCAAATTTTAATTACGCCAGGGATTGCCTTTTCTATAGTAAATTATTCAAAAAATAATTTTTTACTGTTGCAAATTTTAATTACGCCAGGGATTGCCTTTTCTATAGTAAATTATTCAAAAAATAATTTTTTACTGTCGCAAATTTTAATTACGCCAGGGATTGCCTTTTCTATAGTAAATTATTCAAAAAATAATTTTTTACTGTCTCAAATTTTAATTACGCCAGGGATTGCCTTTTCTATAGTAAATTATTCAAAAAATAATTTTATGCTGTCGCAAATTTTAATTACGCCAGGGATTGCCTTTTCTATAGTAAATTATTCAAAAATTCATTTTTTACTGTCTCAAATTTTAATTACGCCAGAGATTGCCTTTTCTATAGTAAATTATTCAAAAATTCATTTTTTACTGTCTCAAATTTTAATTACGCCAGGGATTGCCTTTTCTATAGTAAATTATTCAAAAATTCATTTGTTACTGTCTCAAATTTTAATTACGCCAGGGATTGCCTTTTCTATAGTAAATTTTGCAAAAAATAATTGTTTAGTGTCGCAAATTTTAATTACGCCAGGGATTGCCTTTTCTATAGTGAATTATTCAAAAAATAATTTTTTACTGTCGCAAATTTTAAATACGCCAGGGATTGCCTTTTCTATAGTAAATTTTGCAAAAAATAATTTTTTCCGTCACAAATTTTAATTACGCCAGGGATTGCCTTTTCTATAGTAAATTATTCAAAAATTAATTTTTTTCTGTCGCAAATTTTAATTACGCCAGGGATTGCCTTTTCTATAGTAAATTATTCAAAAAATAATTTTATACTGTCGCAAATTTTAGTTACGCCAGGGATTGCCTTTTCTATAGTAAATTTTGCAAAAACTAATTTTTCACTGTCGCAAATTTTAATTACGCCAGGGATTGCCTTTTGTATAGTAAATTATTCAAAAATTCATTTTTTACTGTCTCAAATTTTAATTACGCCAGGGATTGCCTTTTCTATAGTAAATTTTGCAAAAAATAACTGTTTAGTGTCGCAAATTTTAATTACGCCAGGGATTGCCTTTTCTATAGTAAATTTTGCAAAAAATAATTTTTTCCGTCACAAATTTTAATTACGCCAGGGATTGCCTTTTCTATAGTAAATTATTCAAAAAATAATTTTTTACTGTCGCAAATTTTAATTACGCCAGGGATTGCCTTTTCTATAGTAAATTTTGCAAAAAATAATTGTTTAGTGTCGCAAATTTTAATTACGCCAGGGATTGCCTTTTCTATAGTAAATTATTCAAAAATTAATTTTTTTCTGTCGCAAATTTTAATTACGCCAGGGATTGCCTTTTCTATAGTAAATTATTCAAAAAATAATTTTTTACTGTTGCAAATTTTAAATACGCCAGGGATTGCCTTTTCTATAGTAAATTATTCAAAAAATAATTTTTTACTGTCGCAAATTTTAATTACGCCAGGGATTGCCTTTTCTATAGTAAATTGTTCAAAAAATAATTTTATACTGTCGCAAATTTTAATTACGCCAGGGATTGCCTTTTCTATAGTAAATTATTCAAAAAATAATTTTATACTGTTGCAAATTTTAATTACGCCAGGGATTGCCTTTTCTATAGTAAATTATTCAAAAAATAATTTTATACTGTCGCAAATTTTAATTACGCCAGGGATTGCCTTTTCTATAGTATATTATTCAAAAAATAATTTTTTACTGTCGCAAATTTTAATTACGCCAGGGATTGCCTTTTCTATAGTAAATTATTCAAAAAATAATTTTTTACTGTCGCAAATTTTAATTACGCCAGGGATTGCCTTTTCTATAGTAAATTATTCAAAAAATAATTTTATACTGTCGCAAATTTTAAATACGCCAGGGATTGCCTTTTCTATAGTAAATTATTCAAAAAATATTTTTTTACTATCGCAAATTTTAATTACGCCAGGGTTTGCCTTTTCTATAGTAAATTATTCAAAAATTCATTTTTTACTGTCTCAAATTTTAATTACGCCAGGGATTGCCTTTTCTATAGTAAATTATTCAAAAAATAATTTTATACTGTCGCAAATTTTAATTACGCCAGGGATTGCCTTTTCTATAGTAAATTATTCAAAAAATAATTTTTTACTGTCGCAAATTTTAATTACGCCAGGGATTGCCTTTTCTATAGTAAATTATTCAAAAAATAATTTTATACTGTCGCAAATTTCAATTACGCCAGGGATTGCCTTTTCTATAGTAAATTATTCAAAAAATAATTTTTTACTGTCGCAAATTTTAATTACGCCAGGGATTGCCTTTTGTATAGTAAATTATTCAAAAATTCATTTTTTACTGTCTCAAATTTTAATTACGCCAGGGATTGCCTTTTCTATAGTAAATTTTGCAAAAAATAATTGTTTAGTGTCGCAAATTTTAATTACGCCAGGGATTGCCTTTTCTATAGTAAATTATTCAAAAAATAATTTTTTACTGTCGCAAATTTTAATTACGCCAGGGATTGCCTTTTCTATAGTAAATTATTCAAAAATTCATTTTTTACTGTCTCAAATTTTAATTACGCCAGGTATTGCCTTTTCTATAGTAAATTTTGCAAAAAATAATTGTTTAGTGTCGCAAATTTTAATTACGCCAGGGATTGCCTTTTCTATAGTAAATTATTCAAAAAATAATTTTATACTGTCGCAAATTTTAATTACGCCAGGGATTGCCTTTTCTATAGTAAATTATTCAAAAAATAATTTATTACTGTCGCAAATTTTAATTACGCCAGAGATTGCCTTTTCTATAGTAAATTTTGCAAAAAATAATTGTTTAGTGTCGCAAATTTTAATTACGCCAGGGATTGCCTTTTCTATAGTACATTATTCAAAAAATAATTTTTTATTGTCGCAAATTTTAAATACGCCAGGGATTGCCTTTTCTATAGTAAATTTTGCAAAAAATAATTTTTTCTGACACAAATTTTAATTACGCCAGGGATTGCCTTTTCTATAGTAAATTATTCAAAAATTAATTTTTTTCTGTCGCAAATTTTAATTACGCCAGGGATTGCCTTTTCTATAGTAAATTATTCAAAAAATAATTTTATACTGTCGCAAATTTTAATTACGCCAGGGATTGCCTTTTCTATAATAAATTTTGCAAAAACTAATTTTTTACTGTCGCAAATTTTAATTACGCCAGGGATTGCCTTTTCTATAGTAAATGTTGCAAAAAATAATTTGTTACTGTTGCAAATTTTAAATACGCCAGGGATTGCCTTTTGTATAGTAAATTATTCAAAAAATAATTTTTTACTGTCGCAAATTTTAATTACGCCAGAGATTGCCTTTTCTATAGTAAATTATTCAAAAATTCATTTTTTACTGTCTCAAATTTTAGTTACCCCAGGGATTGCCTTTTCTATAGTAAATTATTCAAAAAATAATTTTTTCTGTCACAAATTTTAATTACGCCAGGGATTGCCTTTTCTATAGTAAATTTTGCAAAAAATAATTTTTTACAGTCGCAAATTTTAATTACGCCAGGGATTGCCTTTTCTATAGTAAATTATTCAAAAAATAATTTTTTACTGTCGCAAATTATAATTACGTCAGGGATTGCCTTTTCTATAGTAAATTATTCAAAAATTCATTTTTTACTGACTCAAATTTTATTACGCCAGGGATTGCCTTTTCTATAGTAAATTATTCAAAAAATAATTTTTTCTGTCACAAATTTTAATTACGCCAGGGATTGCCTTTTCTATAGTAAATTATTCAAAAATTAATTTTTTTCTGTCGCAAATTTTAATTACGCCAGGGATTGCCTTTTCTATAGTAAATTATTCAAAAAATAATTTTTTACTGTCTCAAATTTTAATTACGCCAGGAATTGCCTTTTCTATAGTAAATTATTCAAAAAATAATTTTTTACTGTCGCAAATTATAATTACGCCAGGGATTGCCTTTTCTATAGTAAATTATTCAAAAATTCATTTTTTACTGTCTCAAATTTTAATTACGCCAGGGATTGCCTTTTCTATAGTAAATTTTGCAAAAAATAATTGTTTAGTGTCGCAAATTTTAATTACGCCAGGGATTGCCTTTTCTATAGTAAATTATTCAAAAAATAATTTTTTCTGTCACAAATTTTAATTACGCCAGGGATTGCCTTTTCTATAGTAAATTATTCAAAAAATAATTTTATACTGTCGCAAATTTTAATTACGCCAGGGTTGCCTTTTCTATAGTAAATTATTCAAAAAATAATTTTTTCTGTCACAAATTTTAATTACGCCAGGGATTGCCTTTTCTATAGTAAATTATTCAAAAAATAATTTTTTACTGTCGCAAATTTTAATTACGCCAGGGATTGCCTTTTCTATAGTAAATTATTCAAAAAATAATTTTTTACTGTCGCAAATTTTAATTACGCCAGGGATTGCCTTTTCTATAGTAAATTATTCAAAAAACAATTTTATACTGTCGCAAATTTTAATTACGCCAGGGATTTCCTTTTCTATAGTAAATTATTCAAAAAATAATTTTATACTGTCGCAAATTTTAATTACGCCAGGGATTGCCTTTTCTATAGTAAATTATTCAAAAATTCATTTTTTACTGTCTCAAATTTTAATTACGCCAGGGATTGCCTTTTCTATAGTAAATTATTCAAAAATTCATTTTTTTCTGTCTCAAATTTTAATTACGCCAGGGATTGCCTTTTCTATAGTAAATTTTGCAAAAAATAATTGTTTAGTGTCGCAAATTTTAATTACGCCAGGGATTGCCTTTTCTATAGTAAATTATTCAAAAAATAATTTTTTACTGTCGCAAATTTTAAATACGCCAGGGATTGCCTTTTCTATAGTAAATTTTGCAAAAAATAATTTTTTCCGTCACAAATTTTAATTACGCCAGGGATTGCCTTTTCTATAGTAAATTATTCAAAAATTAATTTTTTTCTGTCGCAAATTTTAATTACGCCAGGGATTGCCTTTTCTATAGTAAATTATTCAAAAAATAATTTTATACTGTCGCAAATTTTAGTTACGCCAGGGATTGCCTTTTCTATAGTAAATTTTGCAAAAACTAATTTTTCACTGTCGCAAATTTTAATTACGCCAGGGATTGCCTTTTCTATAGTAAATTTTGCAAAAAATAATTGTTTAGTGTCGCAAATTTAAATTACGCCAGGGATTGCCTTTTCTATAGTAAATTATTCAAAAAATAATTTTATACTGTCGCAAATTTTAATTACGCCAGGGATTGCCTTTTCTATAGTAAATTATTCAAAAAATAATTTATTACTGTCGCAAATTTTAATTACGCCAGGGATTGCCTTTTCTATAGTAAATTTTGCAAAAAATAATTGTTTAGTGTCGCAAATTTTAATTACGCCAGGGATTGCCTTTTCTATAGTAAATTATTCAAAAAATAATTTTTTACTGTCGCAAATTTTAAATACGCCAGGGATTGCCTTTTCTATAGTAAATTTTGCAAAAAATAATTTTTTCTGACACAAATTTTAATTACGCCAGGGATTGCCTTTTCTATAGTAAATTATTCAAAAATTAATTTTTTTCTGTCGCAAATTTTAATTACGCCAGGGATTGCCTTTTCTATAGTAAATTATTCAAAAATTCATTTTCTACTGTCTCAAATTTTAATTACGCCAGGGATTGCCTTTTCTATAGTAAATTTTGCAAAAAATAATTGTTTAGTGTCGCAAATTTTAATTACGCCAGGGATTGCCTTTTCTATAGTAAATTATTCAAAAAATAATTTTTTCTGTCACAAATTTTAATTACGCCAGGGATTGCCTTTTCTATAGTAAATTATTCAAAAAATAATTTTATACTGTCGCAAATTTTAATTACGCCAGGGATTGCCTTTTCTATAGTAAATTATTCAAAAAATAATTTTATACTGTCGCAAATTTTAATTACGCCAGGGATTGCCTTTTCTATAGTAAATTATTCAAAAAATAATTTTATACTGTCGCAAATTTTAATTACGCCAGGGATTGACTTTTCTATAGTAAACTATTCAAAAAATAATTTTTTACTGTCGCAAATTTTAATTACGCCAGGGATTGCCTTTTGTATAGTAAATTATTCAAAAATTCATTTTTTACTGTCTCAAATTTTAATTACGCCAGGGATTGCCTTTTCTATAGTAAATTTTGCAAAAAATAATTGTTTAGTGTCGCAAATTTTAATTACGCCAGCGATTGCCTTTTCTATAGTAAATTATTCAAAAAATAATTTTTTACTGTCGCAAATTTTAATTACGCCAGGGATTGCCTATTCTATAGTAAATTATTCAAAAATTCATTTTTTACTGTCTCAAATTTTAATTACGCCAGGTATTGCCTTTTCTATAGTAAATTTTGCAAAAAATAATTGTTTAGTGTCGCAAATTTTAATTACGCCAGGGATTGCCTTTTCTATAGTAAATTATTCAAAAAATAATTTTATACTGTCGCAAATTTTAATTACGCCAGGGATTGCCTTTTCTATAGTAAATTATTCAAAAAATAATTTATTACTGTCGCAAATTTTAATGACGCCAGGGATTGCCTTTTCTATAGTAAATTTTGCAAAAAATAATTGTTTAGTGTCGCAAATTTTAATTACGCCAGGGATTGCCTTTTCTATAGTAAATTATTCAAAAAATAATTTTTTACTGTCGCAAATTTTAAATACGCCAGGGATTGCCTTTACTATAGTAAATTTTGCAAAAAATAATTTTTTCTGACACAAATTTTAATTACGCCAGGGATTGCCTTTTCTATAGTAAATTATTCAAAAATTAATTTTTTTCTGTCGCAAATTTTAATTACGCCAGGGATTGCCTTTTCTATAGTAAATTATTCAAAAAATAATTTTATACTGACGCAAATTTTAATTACGCCAGGGATTGCCTTTTCTATAATAAATTTTGCAAAAACTAATTTTTTACTGTCGCAAATTTTAATTACGCCAGGGATTGCTTTTCTATAGTAAATGTTGCAAAAAATAATTTGTTACTGTTGCAAATTTTAAATACGCCAGGGATTGCCTTTTGTATAGTAAATTATTCAAAAAATAATTTTTTACTGTCGCAAATTTTAATTACGCCAGAGATTGCCTTTTCTATAGTAAATTATTCAAAAATTCATTTTTTACTGTCTCAAATTTTAGTTACGCCAGGGATTGCCTTTTCTATAGTAAATTATTCAAAAAATAATTTTTTCTGTCACAAATTTTAATTACGCCAGGGATTGCCTTTTCTATAGTAAATTTTGCAAAAAATAATTTTTTACAGTCGCAAATTTTAATTACGCCAGGGATTGCCTTTTCTATAGTAAATTATTCAAAAAATAATTTTTTACTGTCGCAAATTATAATTACGTCAGGGATTGCCTTTTCTATAGTAAATTATTCAAAAATTCATTTTTTACTGACTCAAATTTTATTACGCCAGGGATTGCCTTTTCTATAGTAAATTATTCAAAAAATAATTTTTTCTGTCACAAATTTTAATTACGCCAGGGATTGCCTTTTCTATAGTAAATTATTCAAAAATTAATTTTTTTCTGTCGCAAATTTTAATTACGCCAGGGATTGCCTTTTCTATAGTAAATTATTCAAAAAATAATTTTTTACTGTCTCAAATTTTAATTACGCCAGGGATTGCCTTTTCTATAGTAAATTATTCAAAAAATAATTTTTTACTGTCGCAAATTATAATTACGCCAGGGATTGCCTTTTCTATAGTAAATTATTCAAAAATTCATTTTTTACTGTCTCAAATTTTAATTACGCCAGGGATTGCCTTTTCTATAGTAAATTTTGCAAAAAATAATTGTTTAGTGTCGCAAATTTTAATTACGCCAGGGATTGCCTTTTCTATAGTAAATTATTCAAAAAATAATTTTTTCTGTCACAAATTTTAATTACGCCAGGGATTGCCTTTTCTATAGTAAATTATTCAAAAAATAATTTTATACTGTCGCAAATTTTAATTACGCCAGGGTTGCCTTTTCTATAGTAAATTATTCAAAAAATAATTTTTTCTGTCACAAATTTTAATTACGCCAGGGATTACCTTTTCTATAGTAAATAATTCAAAAAATAATTTTTTACTGTCGCAAATTTTAATTACGCCAGGGATTGCCTTTTCTATAGTAAATTATTCAAAAAATAATTTTTTACTGCCGCAAATTTTAATTACGCCAGGGATTGCTTTTTCTATAGTAAATTATTCAAAAAATAATTTTTTCTGTCACAAATTTTAATTACGCCAGGGATTGCCTTTTCTATAGTAAATTATTCAAAAAATAATTTTTTCTGTCAAAAATTTTAATTACGCCAGGGATTGCCTTTTCTATAGTAAATTATTCAAAAAATAATTTTATACTGTCGCAAATTTTAATTACGCCAGGTATTGCCTTTTCTATAGTAAATTATTCAAAAAATATTTTTTTCTGTCACAAATTTTAATTACGCCAGGGATTGCCTTTTCAATAGTAAATTATTCAAAAAATAATTTTTTACTGTCGCAAATTTTAATTACGCCAGGGATTGCCTTTTCTATAGTAAATTATTCAAAAATTCATTTTTTACTGTCTCAAATTTTAATTACGCCAGGGATTGCCTTTTCTATAGTAAATTTTGCAAAAAATAATTGTTTAGTGTCGCAAATTTTAATTACGCCAGGGATTGCCTTTTCTATAGTAAATTATTCAAAAAATAATTTTTTACTGTCGCAAATTTTAAATACGCCAGGGATTTCCTTTTCTATAGTAAATTATTCAAAAAATAATTTTTTCTGTCACAAATTTTAATTACGCCAGGGATTGCCTTTTCTATAGTAAATTATTCAAAAAATAATTTTTTACTGTCGCAAATTTTAATTACGCCAGGGATTGCTTTTCTATAGTAAATTATTCAAAAAATAATTTTATACTGTCGCAAATTTTAATTACGCCAGGGCTTGCCTATTTTATAGTAAATTTTGCAAAAAATAATTGTTTAGTGTCGCAAATTTTAATTACGCCAGGGATTGCCTTTTCTATAGTAAATTATTCAAAAATTAATTTTTTTCTGTCGCAAATTTTAATTACGCCAGGGATTGCTTTTCTATAGTAAATTATTCAAAAAATAATTTTATACTGTCGCAAATTTTAATTACGCCAGGGCTTGCCTTTTCTATAGTAAATTTTGCAAAAACTAATTTTTTACTGTCTCAAATTTTAATTACGCCAGGGATTGCATTTTCTATAGTAAATTATTCAAAAAATAATTTTTTACTGTCGCAAATTTTAATTACGCGAAGGATTGCCTTTCTATAGTAAATTATTCAAAAAATAATTTTTTACTGTCTCAAATTTTAATTACGCCAGGGATTGCCTTTTCTATAGTAAATTTTGCAAAAATTAATTTTTTTTCTGTCGCAAATTTTAATTACGCCAGGGATTGCCTTTTCTATAGTAAATTTTTCAAAAATTAATTTTATACTGTCGCAAATTTTAAATACGCCAGGGATTGCCTTTTCTATAGTAAATTATTCAAAAATTCATTTTTTACTGTCTCAAATTTTAATTACGCCAGGGATTGCCTTTTCTATAGTAAATTATTCAAAAAATAATTTTTTCTGTCACAAATTTTAATTACGCCAGGGATTGCCTTTTCTATAGTAAATTTTGCAAAAAATAATTTTTTACTGTCGCAAATTTTAATTACGCCAGGGATTGCCTTTTCTATAGTAAATTTTGCAAAAAATAATTGTTTAGTGTCGCAAATTTTAATTACGCCAGGGATTGCCTTTTCTATAGTAAATTTTGCAAAAATTAATTTTTTACTGTCGCAAATTTTAATTACGCCAGGGATTGCCTTTTCTATAGTAAATTATTCAAAAAATAATTTTTTACTGTCGCAAATTGTAATTACGCCAGGGATTGCCTTTTCTATAGTAAATTATTCAAAAAATAATTTTTTACTGTCGCAAATTTAATTACGCCAGGGATTGCCTTTTCTATAGTAAATTATTCAAAAATTAATTTTTTTCTGTCGCAAATTTTAATTACGCCAGGGATTGCCTTTTCTATAGTAAATTATTCAAAAATTCATTTTTTACTGTCTCAAATTTTAATTACGCCAGGGATTGCCTTTTCTATAGTAAATTTTGCAAAAAATAATTGTTTAGTGTCGCAAATTTTAATTACGCCAGGGATTGCCTTTTCTATAGTAAATTATTCAAAAAATAATTTTTTCTGTCACAAATTTTAATTACGCCAAGGATTGCCTTTTCTATAGTAAATTTTGCAAAAAATAATTTTTTACTGTCGCAAATTTTAATTACGCCAGCGATTGGCTTTTCTATAGTAAATTATTCAAAAAATAATTTTTTACTGTCGCAAATTTTAATTACGCCAGGGATTGCCTTTTCTATAGTAAATTTTGCAAAAAATTATTTTTTACTGTCGCAAATTTTAATTACGCCAGGGATTGCCTTTTCTATAGTAAATGATTCAAAAATTCGTTTTTTACTGTCTCAAATTTTAATTACGCCAGGGATTGCCTTTTCTATAGTAAATTATTCAAAAAATAATTTTATACTATCGCAAATTTTAATTACGCCAGGGATTGCCTTTTCTATAGTAAATTATTCAAAAATTCATTTTTTACTGTCTCAAATTTTAAATACGCCAGGGATTGCCTTTTCTATAGTAAATTATTCAAAAAATAATTTTTTACTGTTGCAAATTTTAAATACGCCAGGGATTGCCTTTTCTATAGTAAATTATTCAAAAAATAATTTTTTACTGTCGCAAGTTTTAAATACGCCAGGGATTGCCTTTTGTATAGTAAATTATTCAAAAAATAATTTTTTACTGTCGGAAATTTTAATTACGCCAGGGATTGCCTTTTCTATAGTAAATTATTCAAAAATTCATTTTTTACTGTATCAATTTTTAAATACGCCAGGGATTGCCTTTTCTATAGTAAATTATTCAAAAAATAATTTTTTACTGTTGCAAATTTTAAATGCGCCAGGGATTGCCTTTTCTATAGTAAATTATTCAAAAAATAATTTTTTACTGTCGCAAATTTTAATTACGCCAGGGATTGCCTTTTCTATAGTAAATTTTGCAAAAAATAATTGTTTAGTGTCGCAAATTTTAATTACGCCAGGGATTGCCTTTTCTATAGTAAATGTTGCAAAAAATAATTTTATACTGTCGCAAATTTTAATTACGCCAGGGATTGCCTTTTCTATAGTAAATTATTCAAAAATTCATTTTTTACTGTCTCAAATTTTAATTACGCCAGGAATTGCCTTTTCTATAGTAAATTTTGCAAAAAATAATTGTTTAGTGTCGCAAATTTTAATTACGCCAGGGATTGCCTTTTCTATAGTAAATTTTGCAAAAACTAATTTTTTACTGTCGCAAATTTTAATTACGCCAGGGATTGCCTTTTCTATAGTAAATGTTGCAAAAAATAATTTTATACTGTCGCAAATTTTAATTACGCCAGGGATTGCCTTTTCTATAGTAAATTATTCAAAAAATAATTTTTTCTGTCACAAATTTTAATTACGCCAGGGATTGCCTTTTCTATAGTAAATTATTCAAAAAATAATTTTTTCTGTCACAAATTTTAATTACGCCAGGGATTGCCTTTTCTATAGTAAATTTTGCAAAAAATAATTGTTTAGTGTCTCAAATTTTAATTACGCCAGGGATTGCCTTTTCTATAGTAAATTATTCAAAAATTCATTTTTCACTGTCTCAAATTTTAATTACGCCAGGGATTGCCTTTTCTATAGTAAATTTTGCAAAAAATAATTGTTTAGTGTCGCAAATTTTAATTACGCCAGGGATTGCCTTTTCTATAGTAAATTATTCAAAAAATAATTTTTTCTGTCACAAATTTTAATTACGCCAGGGATTGCCTTTTCTATAGTAAATTATTCAAAAATTAATTTTTTTCTGTCGCAAATTTTAATTACGCCAGGGATTGCCTTTTCTTTAGTAAATTATTCAAAAATTCATTTTTTACTGTCTCAAATTTTAATTACGCCATGGATTGCCTTTTCTATAGTAAATTTTGCAAAAAATAATTGTTTAGTGTCGCAAATTTTAATTACGCCAGGGATTGCCTTTTCTATAGTAAATTTTGCAAAGACTAATTTTTTACTGTCGCAAATTTTAATTACGCCGTGGATTGCCTTTTCTATAGTAAATGTTGCAAAAAATAATTTTATACTGTCGCAAATTTTAATTACGCCAGGGATTGCCTTTTCTATAGTAAATTATTCAAAAAATAATTTTTTCTGTCTCAAATTTTAATTACGCCAGGGATTGCCTTTTCTATAGTAAATTATTCAAAAAATATTTTTTTCTGTCACAAATTTTAATTACGCCAGGGATTGCCTTTTCTATAGTAAATTTTGCAAAAAATAATTGTTTAGTGTCTCAAATTTTAATTACGCCAGGGATTGCCTTTTCTATAGTAAATTATTCAAAAATTCATTTTTTACTGTCTCAAATTTTAATTACGCCAGGGATTGCCTTTTCTATAGTAAATTTTGCAAAAAATAATTGTTTAGTGTCGCAAATTTTAATTACGCCAGGGATTGCCTTTTCTATAGTAAATTATTCAAAAAATAATTTTTTACTGTCGCAAATTTTAATTACGCCAGGGATTGCCTTTTCTATAGTAAATTATTAAAAAATTAATTTTTTTCTGTCGCAAATTTTAATTACGCCAGGGATTGCCTTTTCTATAGTAAATTATTCAAAAAATAATTGTTTCTGTCACAAATTTTAATTACGCCAGGGATTGCCTTTTCTATAGTAGATTTTGCAAAAAATAATTTTTTACTGTCGCAAATTTTAATTACGCCAGCGATTGCCTTTTCTATAGTAAATTATTCAAAAAATAATTGTTTAGTGTCGCAAATTTTAATTACGCCAGGGATTGCCTTTTCTATAGTAAATTTTGCAAAAAATTATTTTTTACTGTCGCAAATTTTAATTACGCCAGGGATTGCCTTTTCTATAGTAAATTATTCAAAAATTCATTTTTTACTGTCTCAAATTTTAATTACGCCAGGGATTGCCTTTTCTATAGTAAATTATTCAAAAAATAATTTTATACTATCGCAAATTTTAATTACGCCAGGGATTGCCTTTTCTATAGTAAATTATTCAAAAATTCATTTTTTACTGTCTCAAATTTTAAATACGCCAGGGATTGCCTTTTCTATAGTAAATTATTCAAAAATTCATTTTTAACTGTCTCAAATTTTAATTACGCCAGGGATTGCCTTTTCTATAGTAAATTTTGCAAAAAATAATTGTTTAGTGTCGCAAATTTTAATTACGCCAGGGATTGCCTTTTCTATAGTAAATTATTCAAAAAATAATTTTTTCTATCACAAATTTTAATTACGCCGGGGATTGCCTTTTCTACAGTAAATTTTGCAAAAAATAATTGTTTAGTGTCTCAAATTTTAATTACGCCAGGGATTGCCTTTTCTATAGTAAATTATTCAAAAATTCATTTTTTACTGTCTCAAATTTTAATTACGCCAGGGATTGCCTTTTCTATAGTAAATTATTCAAAAATTCATTTTTTACTGTCTCAAATTTTAATTGCGCCAGGGATTGCCTTTTCTATAGTAAATTATTCAAAAAATAATTTTTTCTGTCGCAAATTTTAATTACGCGAAGGATTGCCTTTTCTATAGTAAATTTTGCAAAAAATAATTGTTTAGTGTCTCAAATTTTAATTACGCCAGGGATTGCCTTTTCTATAGTAAATTATTCAAAAACTCATTTTTTACTGTCTCAAATTTTAATTACGCCAGGGATTGCCTTTTCTATAGTAAATTATTCAAAAATTCATTTTGTACTGTCACAAATTTTAATTAATCCAGGGATTGCCTTTTCTATAGTAGATTATTCAAAAAATAATTTTTTTTTGTCGCAAATTTTAATTACGCCAGGGATTGCCTTTTCTATAGTAAATTTTGCAAAAAATAATTGTTTAGTCTCGCAAATTTTAATTACGCCGTGGATTGCCTTTTCTATAGAAAATTATTCAAAAATTCATTTTTTACTGTCGCAAATTTTAATTACGCCAGGGATTGCCTTTTCTATAGTAAATTTTGCAAAAAATAATTGTTTAGTGTCGCAAATTTTAATTACGCCAGGGATTGCCTTTTCTATAGTAAATTTTGCAAAAATTAATTTTTTACTGTCGCAAATTTTAATTACGCCAGGGATTGCCTTTTCTATAGTAAATTATTCAAAAAATAATTTTTTACTGTTGCAAATTTTAATTACGCCAGGGATTGCCTTTTCTATAGTAAATTATTCAAAAAATAATTTTTTACTGTCGCAAATTTTAATTACGCCAGCGATTGCCTTTTCTATAGTAAATTATTAAAAAATTAATTTTTTTCTGTCGCAAATTTTAATTACGCCAGGGATTGCCTTTTCTATAGAAAATTATTCAAAAATTCATTTTTTATTGTCTCAAATTTTAATTACGCCAGGGATTGCCTTTTCTATAGTAAATTTTGCAAAAAATAATTGTTTAGTGTCGCAAATTTTAATTACGCCAGGGATTACTTTTTCTATAGTAAATTATTCAAAAAATAATTGTTTCTGTCACAAATTTTAATTACGCCAGGGATTGCCTTTTCTATAGTAACTTTTGCAAAAAATAATTTTTTACTGTCGCAAATTTTAATTACGCCAGGGATTGCCTTTTCTATAGTAAATTTTGCAAAAAATTATTTTTTACTGTCGCAAATTTTAATTACGCCAGGGATTGCCTTTTCTATAGTAAATTATTCAAAAATTCATTTTTTACTGTCTCAAATTTTAATTACGCCAGGGATTGCCTTTTCTATAGTAAATTATTCAAAAAATAATTTTATACTATCGCAAATTTTAATTACGCCAGGGATTGCCTTTTCTATAGTAAATTATTCAAAAATTCATTTTTTACTGTCTCAAATTTTAAATACGCCAGGGATTGCCTTTTCTATAGTAAATTATTCAAAAAATAATTTTTTACTGTCGCAAATTTTAATTACGCCAGGGATTGCCTTTTCTATAGTAAATTATTCAAAAATTCATTTTTTACTGTCTCAAATTTTAAATACGCCAGGGATTGCCTTTTCTATAGTAAATTATTCAAAAATTAATTTTTTTCTGTCGCAAATTTTAATTACGCCAGGGATTGCCTTTTCTATAGTAAATTATTCAAAAATTCATTTTTTACTGTCGAAAATTTTAATTACGCCAGGGATTGCCTTTTCTATAGTAAATTTTGCAAAAAATAATTGTTTAGTGTCGCAAATTTTAATTACGCCAGGGATTGCCTTTTGTATAGTAAATTTTGCAAAAACTAATTTTTTACTGTCGCAAATTTTAATTACGCCAGGGATTGCCTTTGCTATAGTAAATGTTGCAAAAAATAATTTTATACTGTCGCAAATTTTAATTACGACAGGGATTGCCTTTTCTATAGTAAATTATTCAAAAAATATTTTTTTCTGTCACAAATTTTAATTACGCCAGGGATTGCCTTTTCTATAGTAAATTATTCAAAAAATAATTTTTTCTGTCCAAATTTTAATTACGCCAGGGATTGCCTTTTCTATAGTAAATTTTGCAAAAAATAATTGTTTAGTGTCTCAAATTTTAATTACGCCAGGGATTGCCTTTTCTATAGTAAATTATTCAAAAATCCATTTTTTACTGTCTCAAATTTTAATTACGCCAGGGATTGCCTTTTCTATAGTAAATTTTGCAAAAAATAATTGTTTAGTGTCGCAAATTTTAATTACGCCAGGGCTTGCCTTTTCTATAGTAAATTATTCAAAAAATAATTTTTTCTGTCAGAAATTTTAATTACGCCAGGGATTGCCTTTTCTATAGTAAATTATTCAAAAATTAATTTTTTCTGTCGCAAATTTTAATTACGCCAGGGATTGCCTGTTCTATAGTAAATTATTCAAAAATTCATTTTTTACTGTCTCAAATTTTAATTACGCCAGGGATTGCCTTTTCTATAGTAAATTTTGCAAAAAATAATTGTTTAGTGTCGCAAATTTTAATTACGCCAGGGATTGCCTTTTCTATAGTAAATTTTGCAAAAACTAATTTTTTACTGTCGAAAATTTTAATTACGCCAGGGATTGCCTTTTCTATAGTAAATGTTGCAAAAAATAATTTTATACTATCGCAAATTTTAATTACGCCAGGGATTGCCTTTTCTATAGTAAATTATTCAAAAAATAATTTTTTCTGTCACAAATTTTAATTACGCCAGGGATTGCCTTTTCTATAGTAAATTATTCAAAAAATAATTTTTTCTGTCACAAATTTTAATTACGCCAGGGATTGCCTTTTCTATAGTAAATTTTTCAAAAAATAATTGTTTAGTGTCTCAAATTTTAATTACGCCAGGGATTGCCTTTTCTATAGTAAATTATTCAAAAAATAATTTTTTCTGTCACAAATTTTAATTACGCCAGTGATTGCCTTTTCTATAGTCAATTTTGCAAAAAATAATTGTTTAGTGTCTCAAATTTTAATTACGCCAGGGATTGCCTTTTCTATAGTAAATTATTCAAAAATTAATTTTTTACTGTCTCAAATTTTAATTACGCCAGGGATTGCCTTTTCTATAGTAAATTATTCAAAAATTCATTTTTTACTGTCTCAAATTTTAATTACGCCAGGGATTGCCTTTTCTATAGTAAATTATTCAAAAAATAATTTTTTCTGTCGCAAATTTTAATTACGCCAGGGATTGCCTTTTCTATAGTAAATTTTACAAAAAATAATTGTTTAGTGTCTCAAATTTTAACTACACCAGGGATTGCCTTTTCTATAGTAAATTATTCAAAAAATAATTTTTTCTGTCACAAATTTTAATTACGCCAAGGATTGCCTTTTCTATAGTAAATTTTGCAAAAAATAATTTTTTACTGTCGCAAATTTTAATTACGCCAGGGATTGCCTTTTCTATAGTAAATTATTCAAAAATTCATTTTTTACTGTCTCAAATTTTAATTACGCCAGGGATTGCCTTTTCTATAGTAAATTTTGCAAAAAATAATTGTTTAGTGTCGCAAATTTTAATTACGCCAGGGATTGCCTTTTCTATAGTAAATTATTCAAAAATTCATTTTTTACTGTCTCAAATTTTAATTACGCCAAGGATTGCCTTTTCTATAGTAAATTATTCAAAAATTAATTTTTTTCTGTCGCAAATTTTAATTACGCCAGGGATTGCCTTTTCTATAGTAAATTATTCAAAAATTCATTTTTTACTGTCTCAAATTTTAATTACGCCAGGGATTGCCTTTTCTATAGTAAATTTTGCAAAAAATAATTGTTTAGTGTCGCAAATTTTAATTACGCCAGGGATTGCCTTTTCTATAGTAAATTTTGCAAAAACTTTTTTTTTACTGTCGCAAATTTTAATTACGCCAGGGATTGCCTTTTCTATAGTAAATGTTGCAAAAAATAATTTTATACTGTCGCAAATTTTAATTACGCCAGGGATTGCCTTTTCTATAGTAAATTATTCAAAAAATAATTTTTTCTGTCACAAATTTTAATTACGCCAGGGATTGCCTTTTCTATAGTAAATTATTCAAAAAATAATTTTTTCTGTCACAAATTTTAATTACGCCAGGGATTGCCTTTTCTATAGTAAATTTTGCAAAAAATAATTGTTTAGTGTCTCAAATTTTAATTACGCCAGGGATTGCCTTTTCTATAGTAAATTATTCAAAAAATAATTTTTTCTGTCACAAATTTTAATTACGCCAGGGATTGCCTTTTCTATAGTAAATTATTCAAAAAATAATTTTTTCTGTCACAAATTTTAATTACGCCAGGGATTGCCTTTTCTATAGTAAATTTTGCAAAAAATAATTGTTTAGTGTCTCAAATTTTAATTACGCCAGGGATTGCCTTTTCTATAGTAAATTATTCAAAAATTCATTTTTTACTGTCTCAAATTTTAATTACGCCAGGGATTGCCTTTTCTATAGTAAATTTTGCTAAAAATAATTGTTTAGTGTCGCAAATTTTAATTACGCCAGGGATTGCCTTTTCTATAGTAAATTATTCAAAAAATAATTTTTTCTGTCACAAATTTTAATTACGCCAGGGATTGCCTTTTCTATAGTAAATTATTCAAAAATTAATTTTTTTCTGTCGCAAATTTTAATTACGCCAGGGATTGCCTTTTCTATAGTAAATTATTCAAAAATTCATTTTTTACTGTCTCAAATTTTAATTACGCCAGGGATTGCCTTTTCTATAGTAAATTTTGCAAAAAATAATTGTTTAGTGTCGCAAATTTTAATTACGCCAGGGATTGCCTTTTCTATAGTAAATTTTGCAAAAACTAATTTTTTACTGTCGCAAATTTTAATTACGCCAGGGATTGCCTTTTCTATAGTAAATTATTCAAAAATTCATTTTTTACTGTCTCAAATTTTAATTACGCCAGGGATTGCCTTTTCTATAGTAAATTTTGCAAAAAATAATTGTTTAGTGTCGCAAATTTTAATTACGCCAGGGATTGCCTTTTCTATAGTAAATTTTGCAAAAACTTTTTTTTTACTGTCGCAAATTTTAATTACGCCAGGGATTGCCTTTTCTATAGTAAATTATTCAAAAATTAATTTTTTTCTGTCGCAAATTTTAATTACGCCAGGGATTGCCTTTTCTATAGTAAATTATTCAAAAATTAATTTTTTACTGTCTCAAATTTTAATTAGGCCAGGGATTGCCTTTTCTATAGTAAATTTTGCAAAAAATAATTGTTTAGTGTCGCAAATTTTAATTACGCCAGGGATTGCCTTTTCTATAGTAAATTTTGCAAAAACTTTTTTTTTACTGTCGCAAATTTTAATTACGCCAGGGATTGCCTTTTCTATAGTAAATTATTCAAAAATTAATTTTTTTCTGTCGCAAATTTTAATTACGCCAGGGATTGCCTTTTCTATAGTAAATTATTCAAAAATTAATTTTTTACTGTCTCAAATTTTAATTAGGCCAGGGATTGCCTTTTCTATAGTAAATTTTGCAAAAAATAATTGTTTAGTGTCGCAAATTTTAATTACGCCAGGGATTGCCTTTTCTATAGTAAATTTGGCAAAAAATAATATTTTCTGTCACAAATTTTAATTACGCCAGGGATTGCCTTTTATAGTAAATTATTCAAAAAATAATTTTTTCTGTCACAAATTTTAATTACGCCAGGGATTGCCTTTTCTATAGTAAATTTTGCAAAAAATAATTGTTTAGTGTCTCAAATTTTAATTACGCCAGGGATTGCCTTTTCTATAGTAAATTATTCAAAAAATAATTTTTTCTGTCACAAATTTTAATTACGCCAGGGATTGCCTTTTCTATAGTAAATTATTCAATAAATAATTTTTTCTGTCACAAATTTTAATTACGCCAGGGATTGCCTTTTCTATAGTAAATTTTGCAAAAAATAATTGTTTAGTGTCTCAAATTTTAATTACGCCAGGGATTGCCTTTTCTATAGTAAATTATTCAAAAATTCATTTTTTACTGTCTCAAATTTTAATTACGCCAGGGATTGCCTTTTCTATAGTAAATTTTGCTAAAAATAATTGTTTAGTGTCGCAAATTTTAATTACGCCAGGGATTGCCTTTTCTATAGTAAATTATTCAAAAAATAATTTTTTCTGTCACAAATTTTAATTACGCCAGGGATTGCCTTTTCTATAGTAAATTATTCAAAAATTAATTTTTTTCTGTCGCAAATTTTAATTACGCCAGGGATTGCCTTTTCTATAGTAAATTATTCAAAAATTCATTTTTACTGTCTCAAATTTTAATTACGCCAGGGATTGCCTTTTCTATAGTAAATTTTGCAAAAAATAATTGTTTAGTGTCGCAAATTTTAATTACGCCAGGGATTGCCTTTTCTATAGTAAATTTTGCAAAAACTAATTTTTTACTGTCGCAAATTTTAATTACGCCAGGGATTGCCTTTTCTATAGTAAATGTTGCAAAAAATAATTTTATACTGTCGCAAATTTTAATTACGCCAGGGATTGCCTTTTCTATAGTAAATTATTCAAAAAATAATTTTTTCTGTCACAAATTTTAATTACGCCAGGGATTTCCTTTTCTATAGTAAATTATTCAAAAAATAATTTTTTCTGTCACAAATTTTAATTACGCCAGGGATTGCCTTTTCTATAGTAAATTTTGCAAAAAATAATTGTTTAGTGTCTCAAATTTTAATTACGCCAGGGATTGCCTTTTCTATAGTAAATTATTCAAAAATTCATTTTTTACTGTCTCAAATTTTAATTACGCCAGGGATTGCCTTTTCTATAGTAAATTTTGCAAAAAATAATTGTTTAGTGTCGCAAATTTTATTTACGCCAGGGATTGCCTTTTCTATAGTAAATTATTCAAAAAATAATTTTTTCTGTCACAAATTTTAATTACGCCAGGGAATGCCTTTTCTATAGTAAATTTTGCAAAAAATAATTGTTTAGTGTCTCAAATTTTAATTACGCCAGGGATTGCCTTTTCTATAGTAAATTATTCAAAAATTCATTTTTTTCTGTCTCAAATTTTAATTACGCCAGGGATTGCCTTTTCTATAGTAAATTATTCAAAAATTCATTTTTTACTGTCTCAAATTTTAATTGCGCCAGGGGTTGCCTTTTCTAGAGTAAATTATTCAAAAAATAATTTTTTCTGTCGCAAATTTTAATTACGCCAGGGATTGCCTTTTCTATAGTAAATTTTGCAAAAAATAATTGTTTAGTGTCTCAAATTTTAATTACGCCAGGGATTGCCTTTTCTATAGTAAATTATTCAAAAATTCATTTTTTACTGTCTCAAATTTTAATTACGCCAGGGATTGCCTTTTCTATAGTAAATTATTCAAAAATTCATTTTGTACTGTCTCAAATTTTAATTAAGCCAGGGATTGCCTTTTCTATAGTAGATTATTCAAAAAATAATGTTTTACTGTCGCAAATTTTAATTACGCCAGGGATTGCCTTTTCTATAGTAAATTTTGCAAAAAATAATTGTTTAGTGTCGCAAATTTTAATTACGCCAGGGATTGCCTTTTCTATAGTAAATTATTCAAAAATTCATTTTTTACTGTCGCAAATTTTAATTACGCCAGGGATTGCCTTTTCTATAGTAAATTATTAAAAAATAAATTTTTTTCTGTCGCAAATTTTAATTAGGCCAGGGATTGCCTTTTCTATAGTAAATTATTCAAAAATTCATTTTTTATTGTCTCAAATTTTAATTACGCCAGGGATTGCCTTTTCTATAGTAAATTTTGCAAAAAATAATTGTTTAGTGTCGCAAATTTTAATTACGCCAGGGATTGCCTTTTCTATAGTAAATTATTCAAAAAATAATTTTTTCTGTCACAAATTTTAATTACGCCAGGGATTGCCTTTTCTATAGTAAATTTTGCAACAAATAATTTTTTACTGTCGCAAGTTTTAATTACGCCAGCGATTGCCTTTTCTATAGTAAATTATTCAAAAAATAATTTTTTACTGTCGCAAATTTTAATTACGCCAGGGATTGCCTTTTCTATAGTAAATTTTGCAAAAAATTATTTTTTACTGTCGCAAATTTTAATTACGCCAGGGATTGCCTTTTCTATAGTAAATGTTGCAAAAAATAATTTTATACTGTCGCAAATTTTAATTACGCCAGGGATTGCCTTTTCTATAGTAAATTATTCAAAAAATAATTTTTTCTGTAACAAATTTTAATTACGCCAGGGATTGCCTTTTCTATAGTAAATTATTCAAAAAATAATTTTTTCTGTCACAAATTTTAATTACGCCAGGGATTGCCTTTTTTATAGTAAATTTTGCAAAAAATAATTGTTTAGTGTCTCAAATTTTAATTACGCCAGGGATTGCCTTTTCTATAGTAAATTATTCAAAAATTCATTTTTTACTGTCTCAAATTTTAATTACGCCAGGGATTGCCTTTTCTATAGTAAATTTTGCAAAAAATAATTGTTTAGTGTCGCAAATTTTAATTACGCCAGGGATTGCCTTTTCTATAGTAAATTATTCAAAAAATAATTTTTTCTGTCACTAATTTTAATTACGCCAGGGATTGCCTTTTCTATAGTAAATTATTCAAAAATTAATTTTTTCTGTCGCAAATTTTAATTACGCCAGGGATTGCCTTTTCTATAGTAAATTATTCAAAAATTCATTTTTTACTGTCTCAAATTTTAATTACGCCAGGCATTGCCTTTTCTATAGTAAATTTTGCAAAAAATAATTGTTTAGTGTCGCAAATTTTAATTACGCCAGGGATTGCCTTTTCTATAGTAAATTTTGCAAAAACTAATTTTTTACTGTCGCAAATTTTAATTACGCCAGGGATTGCCTTTTCTATAGTAAATGTTGCAAAAAATAATTTTATACTATCGCAAATTTTAATTACGCCAGGGATTGCCTTTTCTATAGTAAATTATTCAAAAAATAATTTTTTCTGACACAAATTTTAATTACGCCACGGATTGCCTTTTCTATAGTAAATTATTCAAAAAATAATTTTTTCTGTCACAAATTTTAATTACGCCAGGGATTGCCTTTTCTATAGTAAATTTTGCAAAAAATAATTGTTTAGTGTCTCAAATTTTAATTACGCCAGGGATTGCCTTTTCTATAGTAAATTATTCAAAAATTCATTTTTTACTGTCTCAAATTTTAATTACGCCAGGGATTGCCTTTTCTATAGAAAATTTTCCAAAAAATAATTGTTTAGTGTCGCAAATTTTAATTACGCCAGGGATTGCCTTTTCTATAGTAAATTATTCAAAAAATAATTTTTTCCTGTCGCAAATTTTAATTACGCCAGGGATTGCCTTTTCTATAGTAAATTTTGCAAAAAATAATTGTTTAGTGTCGCAAATTTTAATTACGCCAGGGATTGCCTTTTCTATAGTAAATTTTGCAAAAATTAATTTTTTACTGTCGCAAATTTTAATTACGCCAGGGATTGCCTTTTCTATAGTAAATTATTCAAAAAATAATTTTTTACTGTCGCAAATTTTAATTACGCCAGGGATTGCCTTTTCTATAGTAAATTATTCAAAAAATAATTTTTTACTGTCGCAAATTTTAATTACGCCAGGGATTGCCTTTTCTATAGTAAATTATTAAAAAATTAATTTTTTTCTGTCGCAAATTTTAATTACGCCAGGGATTGCCTTTTCTATAGTAAATTATTCAAAAATTCATTTTTTATTGTCTCAAATTTTAATTACGCCAGGGATTGCCTTTTCTATAGTAAATTTTGCAAAAAATAATTGTTTAGTGTCGCAAATTTTAATTACGCCAGGGATTGCCTTTTCTATAGTAAATTATTCAAAAAATAATTTTTTCTGTCACAAATTTTAATTACGCCAGGGATTGCCTTTTCTATAGTAAATTTTGCAAAAAATAATTTTTTACTGTCGCAAATTTTAATTACGCCAGCGATTGCCTTTTCTATAGTAAATTATTCAAAAAATAATTTTTTACTGTCGCAAATTTTAATTACGCCAGGGATTGCCTTTTCTATAGTAAATTTTGCAAAAAATTATTTTTTACTGTCGCAAATTTTAATTACGCCAGGGATTGCCTTTTCTATAGTAAATTATTCAAAAATTCATTTTTTACTGTCTCAAATTTTAATTACGCCAGGGATTGCCTTTTCTATAGTAAATTATTCAAAAAATAATTTTATACTATCGCAAATTTTAATTACGCCAGGTATTGCCTTTTCTATAGTAAATTATTCAAAAATTCATTTTTTACTGTCTCAAATTTTAAATACGCCAGGGATTGCCTTTTCTATAGTAAATTATTCAAAAAATAATTTTTTACTGTTGCAAATTTTAAATACGCCAGGGATTGCCTTTTCTATAGTAAATTATTCAAAAAATAATTTTTTACTGTCGCAAATTTTAATTACGCCAGGGATTGCCTTTTCTATAGTAAATTATTCAAAAATTCATTTTTTACTGTCTCAAATTTTAAATACGCCAGGGATTGCCTTTTCTATAGTAAATTATTCAAAAAATAATTTTTTACTGTTGCAAATTTTAAATACGTCAGGGATTGCCTTTTCTATAGTAAATTATTCAAAAAATAATTTTTTACTGTCGCAAATTTTAATTACGCCAGGGATTGCCTTTTCTATAGTAAATTTTGCAAAAAATAATTGTTTAGTGTCGCAAATTTTAATTACGCCAGGGATTGCCTTTTCTATAGTAAATTATTCAAAAAATAATTTTTTCTGTCACAAATTTTAATTACGCCAGGGATTGTTTTTCTATAGTAAATTATTCAAAAATTAATTTTTTTCTGTCGCAAATTTTAATTACGCCAGGGATTGCCTTTTCTATAGTAAATTATTCAAAAATTCATTTTTTACTGTCTCAAATTTTATTTACGCCAGGGATTGCCTTTTCTATAGTAAATTTTGCAAAAAATAATTGTTTAGTGTCGCAAATTTTAATTACGCCAGGGATTGCCTTTTCTATAGTAAATTTTGCAAAAACTAATTTTTTACTGTCGCAAATTTTAATTACGCCAGGGATTGCCTTTTCTATAGTAAATGTTGCAAAAAATAATTTTATACTGTCGCAAATTTTAATTACGCCAGGGATTGCCTTTTCTATAGTAAATTATTCAAAAAATAATTTTTTCTGTCACAAATTTTAATTACGCCACGGATTGCCTTTTCTATAGTAAATTATTCAAAAAATAATTTTTTCTGTCACAAATTTTAATTACGCCAGGGATTGCCTTTTCTATAGTAAATTATTCAAAAAATAATTGTTTAGTGTCTCAAATTTTAATTACGCCAGGGATTGCCTTTTCTATAGTAAATTATTCAAAAATTCATTTTTTACTGTCTCAAATTTTAATTACGCCAGGGATTGCCTTTTCTATAGTAAATTTTGCAAAAAATAATTGTTTAGTGTCGCAAATTTTAATTACGCCAGGGATTGCCTTTTCTATAGTAAATTATTCAAAAAATAATTTTTTCTGTCACAAATTGTAATTACGCCAGGGATTGCCTTTTCTATAGTAAATTATTCAAAAATTAATTTTTTCTGTCGCAAATTTTAATTACGCCAGGGATTGCCTTTTCTATAGTAAATTATTCAAAAATTCATTTTTTACTGTCTCAAATTTTAATTACGCCAGGGATTGCCTTTTCTATAGTAAATTTTGCAAAAATAATTGTTTAGTGTCGCAAATTTTAATTACGCCAGGGATTGCCTTTTCTATAGTAAATTTTGCAAAAACTAATTTTTTACTGTCGCAAATTTTAATTACGCCAGGGATTGCCTTTTCTATAGTAAATGTTGCAAAAAATAATTTTATACTATCGCAAATTTTAATTACGCCAGGGATTGCCTTTTCTATAGTAAATTATTCAAAAAATAATTTTTTTCTGACACAAATTTTAATTACGCCAGGGTTTGCCTTTTCTATAGTAAATTATTCAAAAAATAATTTTTTCTGTCACAAATTTTAATTACGCCAGGGATTGCCTTTTCTATAGTAAATTTTGCAAAAAATAATTGTTTAGTGTCTCAAATTTTAATTACGCCAGGGATTGCCTTTTCTATAGTAAATTATTCAAAAATTCATTTTTTACTGTCGCAAATTTTAATTACGCCAGGGATTGCCTTTTCTATAGTAAATTATTCAAAAAATAATTTTTTCTGTCACAAATTTTAATTACGCCAGGGATTGCCTTTTCTATAGTAAATTATTCAAAAAATAATTTTTTCTGTCACAAATTTTAATTACGCCAGGGATTGCCTTTTCTATAGTAAATTATTCAAAAAATAATTGTTTAGTGTCTCAAATTTTAATTACGCCAGGGATTGCCTTTTCTATAGTAAATTATTCAAAAATTCATTTTTTACTGTCTCAAATTTTAATTACGCCAGGGATTGCCTTTTCTATAGTAAATTTTGCAAAAAATAATTGTTTAGTGTCGCAAATTTTAATTACGCCAGGGATTGCCTTTTCTATAGTAAATTATTCAAAAAATAATTTTTTCTGTCACAAATTGTAATTACGCCAGGGATTGCCTTTTCTATAGTAAATTATTCAAAAAATAATTGTTTAGTGTCTCAAATTTTAATTACGCCAGGGATTGCCTTTTCTATAGTAAATTATTCAAAAATTCATTTTTTACTGTCTCAAATTTTAATTACGCCAGGGATTGCCTTTTCTATAGTAAATTTTGCAAAAAATAATTGTTTAGTGTCGCAAATTTTAATTACGCCAGGGATTGCCTTTTCTATAGTAAATTATTCAAAAATTAATTTTTTCTGTCGCAAATTTTAATTACGCCAGGGATTGCCTTTTCTATAGTAAATTATTCAAAAATTCATTTTTTACTGTCTCAAATTTTAATTACGCCAGGGATTGCCTTTTCTATAGTAAATTTTGCAAAAAATAATTGTTTAGTGTCGCAAATTTTAATTACGCCAGGGATTGCCTTTTCTATAGTAAATTTTGCAAAAACTAATTTTTTACTGTCGCAAATTTTAATTACGCCAGGGATTGCCTTTTCTATAGTAAATGTTGCAAAAAATAATTTTATGCTATCGCAAATTTTAATTACGCCAGGGATTGCCTTTTCTATAGTAAATTATTCAAAAAATAATTTTTTTCTGACACAAATTTTAATTACGCCAGGGATTGCCTTTTCTATAGTAAATTATTCAAAAAATAATTTTTTCTGTCACAAATTTTAATTACGCCAGGGATTGCCTTTTCTATAGTAAATTTTGCAAAAAATAATTGTTTAGTGTCTCAAATTTTAATTACGCCAGGGATTGCCTTTTCTATAGTAAATTATTCAAAAATTCATTTTTTACTGTCTCAAATTTTAATTACGCCAGGGATTGCCTTTTCTATAGAAAATTTTGCAAAAAATAATTGTTTAGTGTCGCAAATTTTAATTACGCCAGGGATTGCCTTTTCTATAGTAAATTATTCAAAAAATAATTTTTTCTGTCGCAAATTTTAATTACGCCAGGGATTGCCTTTTCTATAGTAAATTTGCAAAAAATAATTGTTTAGTGTCTCAAATTTTAATTACGCCAGAGATTGCCTTTTCTATAGTAAATTATTCAAAAATTCATTTTTTACTGTCTCAAATTTTAATTACGCCAGGGATTGCCTTTTCTATAGTAAATTATTCAAAAATTCATTTTTTACTGTCTCAAATTTTAATTACGCCAGGGATTGCCTTTTCTATAGTAAATTACTCAAAAAATAATTTTTTCTGTCGCAAATTTTAATTACGCCAGGGATTGCCTTTTCTATAGTTAATTATTCAAAAAATAATTTTTTCTGTCACAAATTTTAATTACGCCAGGGATTGCCTTTTCTATAGTAAATTATTCAAAAAATAATTTTTTCTGTCACAAATTTTAATTACGCCAGGGATTGCCTTTTGTATAGTAAATTTTGCAAAAAATAATTGTTTAGTGTCTCAAATTTTAATTACGCCAGGGATTGCCTTTTCTATAGTAAATTATTCAAAAATTCATTTTTTACTGTCTCAAATTTTAATTACGCCAGGGATTGCCTTTTCTATAGTAAATTTTGCAAAAAATAATTGTTTAGTGTCGCAAATTTTAATTACGCCAGGGATTGCCTTTTCTATAGTAAATTATTCAAAAAATAATTTTTTCTGTCACAAATTTTAATTACGCCAGGGATTGCCTTTTCTATAGTAAATTATTCAAAAATTATTTTTTTCTGTCGCAAATTTTAATTACGCCAGGGATTGCCTTTTCTATAGTAAATTATTCAAAAATTCATTTTTTACTGTCTCAAATTTTAATTACGCCAGGGGTTGCCTTTTCTATAGTAAATTTTGCAAAAAATAATTGTTTAGTGTCGCAAATTTTAATTACGCCAGGGATTGCCTTTTCTATAGTAAATTTTGCAAAAAATAATTTTTTACTGTCGCAAATTTTAATTACGCCAGGGATTGCCTTTTCTATAGTAAATTATTCAAAAAATAATTTTTTCTGTCACAAATTTTAATTACGCCAGGGATTGCCTTTTATATAGTAAATTTTGCAAAAAATAATTGTTTAGTGTCTCAAATTTTAATTACGCCAGGGATTGCCTTTTCTATAGTAAATTATTCAAAAATTCATTTTTTACTGTCTCAAATTTTAATTACGCCAGGGATTGCCTTTTCTATAGTAAATTATTCAAAAATTCATTTTTTACTGTCTCAAATTTAAATTACGCCAGGGATTGCCTTTTCTATAGTAAATTACTCAAAAAATAATTTTTTCTGTCGCAAATTTTAATTACGCCAGGGATTGCCTTTTCTATAGTAAATTATTCAAAAACTAATTGTTTAGTGTCACAAATTTTAATTACGCCAGGGATTGCCTTTTCTATAGTAAATTATTCAAAAAATAATTTTATACTGTCGCAAATTATAATTACGCCAGGGATTGCCTTTACTATAGTAAATTATTCAAAAAATAATTTTTTACTGTTGCAAATTTTAAATACGTCAGGGATTGCCTTTTGTATAGTAAATTATTCAAAAAATAATTTTTTTCTGTCGCAAATTTTAATTACGCCACGGATTGCCTTTTCTATAGTAAATTATTCAAAAATTCATTTTTTACTGTCTCAAATTTTAATTACGCCAGGGATTGCCTTTTCTATAGTAAATTATTCAAAAATTCATTTTTTTCTGTCTCAAATTTTAATTACGGCAGGGATTGCCTTTTCTATAGTAAATTTTGCAAAAAATAATTTTTTACTGTCGCAAATTTTAATTACGCCAGGGATTGCCTTTTCTATAGTAAATTATTCAAAAATTCATTGTTTACTGTTGTTACATACAGAGCATCGATTAAACATGTATATACATACATGCATGCATCTCTGAACCGATTTCGCTTCACGCAGAATTCTAAAATTCATGCATCAATAAAGAAATGCAAACATGTAGATATGTACATACCTACAGCATTATCTTTGCATGCGGAATTACAATTCCCAGCTGCAAGTATAAACATACATATATCTACAAACATATTTACAAGTTCAGTCAAGTCACTCGCTACTGACCTACACCAATTTCTTAATCATATAAAGAAACAAGTGAAGGCAGTGACACAATCCCCTGCGCGCAAGAATTCACACGATGCAATTTGATAACCTTGCGCCAGCATCGGTTGTACTCAGGTGAACGAAACAATGGTTCACGATGATGTCACAATAGCAGCAAAGCGGCGAACGGTCTGCGGAAGTATTTATGTATGTACATGTGAAAGCAATGAATGCCGTGATGTAATAACAACAAACCGGCAAAAGCTTTGCGGAAATTAATTTATGAATACCACAAAGAAACACTTTGCGGAAATTAATGTGTAAACGCCATAAAGAACCGCTTTACGGAAGTTAATAATTATGTATATACGAATGCCGTGATGAAATTAAAATTACAAGTACTTATACTTAGCGTAATGTATAAGAAAAAGCAATAATATTAAGTCAAGAATTATGTATAAATAAACTGTGATTTGGAATAAAGAAGGCAGTAAGTGAGTTAGTCAGAACACGAGTTGTTTCACTTACCCAGGAGTAAAGCTAGTAAGCTGCACCATTCATCTGTACCTAGGAGTAAAGCTAGTAAGCTGCTCCATTCATCTGTACCTAGGAGTAAAGCTAGAAAGCTGCTCCGTTCTCATATACTAGGAGTAAAGCTAATAAGCTGCTCCATTGAACCGTACTGGGAGTAAAGCTAGTAAGCTGCTCCATACGCATCGCTGCTCTACCCATCTCGGGACAATCAAGGAAAACGCCCAATCATCTTGACGGCACGTAGTGTAATTACCGTGTCGTGTTCCAGATCAAAAGGTGCTCAGATGAGAGTACTAGAAGTACATTAATAAACTCAACACTGTCTCAAATTTTAATTACGCCAGGGATTGCCTTTTCTATAGTAAATTATTCAAAAAATAATTTTTTACTGTTGCAAATTTTAAATACGCCAGGGATTGCCTTTTGTATAGTAAATTATTCAAAAAATAATTTTTTTCTGTCGCAAATTTTAATTACGCCACGGATTGCCTTTTCTATAGTAAATTATTCAAATATTCATTTTTTACTGTCTCAAATTTTAATTACGCCAGGGATTGCCTTTTCTATAGTAAATTATTCAAAAATTCATTTTTTTCTGTCTCAAATTTTAATTACGGCAGGGATTGCCTTTTCTATAGTAAATTTTGCAAAAAATAATTTTTTACTGTCGCAAATTTTAATTACGCCAGGGATTGCCTTTTCTATAGTAAATTATTCAAAAATTCATTGTTTACTGTTGTTACATACAGAGCATCGATTAAACATGTATATACATACATGCATGCACCACTGAACCGATTTCGCTTCACGCAGAATTCTAAAATTCATGCATCAATAAAGAAATGCAAACATGTAGATATGTACATACCTACAGCATTATCTTTGCATGCGGAATTACAATTCCCAGCTGCAAGTATAAACATACATATATCTACAAACATATTTACAAGTTCAGTCAAGTCACTCGCTACTGACCTACACCAATTTCTTAATCATATAAAGAAACAAGTGAAGGCAGTGACACAATCCCCTGCGCGCAAGAATTCACACGATGCAATTTGATAACCTTGCGCCAGCATCGATTGTACTCAGGTGAACGAAACAATGGTTCACGATGATGTCACAATAGCAGCAAAGCGGCGAACGGTCTGCGGAAGTATTTATGTATGTACATGTGAAAGCAATGAATGCCGTGATGTAATAACAACAAACCGGCAAAAGCTTTGCGGAAATTAATTTATGAATACCACAAAGAAACACTTTGCGGAAATTAATGTGTAAACGCCATAAAGAACCGCTTTACGGAAGTTAATAATTATGTATATACGAATGCCGTGATGAAATTAAAATTACAAGTACTTATACTTAGCGTAATGTATAAGAAAAAGCAATAATATTAAGTCAAGAATTATGTATAAATAAACTGTGATTTGGAATAAAGAAGGCAGTAAGTGAGTTAGTCAGAACACGAGTTGTTTCACTTACCCAGGAGTAAAGCTAGTAAGCTGCTCCATTCATCTGTACCTAGGAGTAAAGCTAGTAAGCTGCTCCATTCATCTGTACCTAGGAGTAAAGCTAGTAAGCTGCTCCGTCCTCATATACTAGGAGTAAAGCTAATAAGCTGCTCCATTGAACCGTACTGGGAGTAAAGCTAGTAAGCTGCTCCATACGCATCGCTGCTCTACCCATCTCGGGACAATCAAGGAAAACGCCCAATCATCTTGACGGCACGTAGTGTAATTACCGTGTCGTGTTCCAGATCAAAAGGTGCTCAGATGAGAGTACTAGAAGTACATTAATAAACTCAACAATTTTGGCGCAGCCGGTAGGATCGAGGAAGTTATATAAATTCGAACTTGAAAAACCTTGATCCTCGAATTTACAACAAACGAGTGCATAAGAGCGCATTATTTTTGAATCTGGCACACAAAACCGAGACGTTGGGCATTTCTAACAACATCCATTGACATCAGTAACAACAATAAAAGCATCATATCTGCATAGCGGAAAAAACGTTAACATCTTTTCTATTCTCTTCAACTAAAGTGAAGTAAAAGTAAGTTAAAAAAAAAATGTTTTTAAAATGACGCGTCAATTTAGTAGCAAAATTACTTTAGACTAATAAAAATTAATAAATAAATAAAGAAATAAATACAGTAGTCACAGCGATATATGTGCATGTACATAAGCGACAAAAACAGTAGAAACATTTTAATTAATCATTCTTCGGTTATTATACGGAATTAGATAAACTACCTAATCTCTTTTTTCTTCGCTCTCAATAATTACGTAAAACTCAAAGTTTTGTCTTTCATGCCCAGACCTGATCAAAGCTCTCCTGGCTCAGATTTTGAGGCAGCAATAAACTCATTGTCTTTTGATAACAGAAGTCCTCCAGATAGCCCAATAGTAGAGCGAAATTCACCCCAAAGCAGACCATCCATAAATTGGTATCGCGAGCATCGCTCAGGTAAACGCTTCAGAGGGCACAGTCTAATTAATTTCCTAGCAAGAAATTATAGTTTAGGCGCCCTAGTATCCCAGGAGGCGTTAGACACACCAACTTCGAGTATAAACACTCAAATTACTTCTAGCACAGAGCAACAAAATAAAACGGATAAAATGTCGGTAAACTATGAAAAAGTAGTAAAACTGACGGCACAAATGGTGCCTTTGTTCTCTGGGGAAATTAGCGCGCAAATTCTTACAGAATTACAGACTTTTACAGGCTGTTGTAAGCAAGTGCAACAGTGTCTAGGGGAAGAGGAAAGGAAAGCCTTCATGCAGATTTTCCCCACCAGATTGAGAGGAAACGCGTATCAATTAATAGCGTCCAGCTCTCTCACAAAATTTGAAGAAGTCGAACAACTGCTTTACCGAACGTATTTACCTCGTGAAACATACCATGAACTAATATACAAGTTAATTACTTGCCGGCAATATCCGCCAGAATCATTTAGTTCATTTACAAATAGATTAAAAAGTCTTTTAATTCAATGCAACGAGGCAGCACAAAGTAAATACGGATCTGAAAATTTTAAAGTAGTAAAGCAGCAAATAGAAGATTTTGCTATGGCTTCCATAAAGAGTGGTGCAACTAATCCCCATCTAAGCGCCTATTTACTCACATTGAATGAAAATTCTTTGGAAACACTCATTCAAAAGGCACTAGATATGGAAAGATTGCAGCAAGGACTCTTTTTCATTCCACAACCAACAAATTATATCCCTAACCCAACAAACTCTTTCCAAGTGGACCCTTTTCTAAGACATAATATCCCAAATTTCTCTAATACCTATGGTTATCCCATACCTGAGAGTGTAAATTTGTCTTCCTACCCTTACACAAAGGAATTCGGAAGACATAACATAAAAACTGAAATTGGTATACCTCCAATAGCGGAACCACCAAGAGAAACTTCAGTATCCTTTAGTACCGACAGAAACTCAGAAAATTATTGGCGCTCTCCTCAAACAAACATAACAAGGAAATCGTTAGGAAGTCCACCTCCAAACAGGAAATCTTTTTACGAGCAGGCAGAAAAAAAGTACAATAAACAGAAAGTGCTGTTAAACAAGATCACCTGCAGCTACTGCAATTATAAAGGGCACACGTATGACGAGTGCCTAAAGCGTAAGAATACTCCTTATTGTACTAACTGCAGAATTAAGGGCCATGATGCTCAATATTGTAAACAGAATATTAAAGCACCACCCGAACATGTAAGCTCAAAAAACAATGATCGGTGGGGCGATTTCTGTGGGAGAAGAAGTCATACGGTGTCCACTCGTCAGCAGAAACAACGATGGGAGGCCACACATTCGGGAAACGGCATACTGTCGACCGAAAAATTACCGGTTCGACATTAAATAAAACTGCTCAAATTACTTCAGGGTCCTCTCAAACAAAACAACAATTAAGTAGAGAAAATGTACCAGTGGTAGACTTACCACTGGACATAGGCAAAAACACAGCCGTTCGGCTGATAGTAGACACCGGAGCTGAAGTAAGCATCATAAAAAAGGAAGCACTAGATAACCCAAAACATATAGAACGAAGCCAAAAGGTAACTTTGAAAACTCCATTTGGAGAAGGAGAAACATTGGGAAACTACCAAGGCAACTTTTTATTAAGCCGCAGTGTCCCATGCAAACTCCAGGTAGTAGAAGACATTGCCCAAATTTCCCACGATGGGCTGTTAGGCAATGACTTTCTTGCAAAAAATTGTAATATCGAAGGGCCTAATAAATTACTCCGGTTCCCTCGCACGGAAACCAACCCTATTGAATTCACGGTACCTCTCGAAACATCCCTAGAAGATGGAGAGGAAATACCAAGTGATCAATTGGAGGAGCAATTTAAATCACGGGCACCAGATAACAAAAATGCTTTACCTCCAATGGAAGAAACTCTGAACATCTCAAAAGAAGATGAAAGTAGGCAATATGAAGTAGTACTTCAGCGATCCAATAGAATACCCCCTCGATCTCAAATGGTACTGAGCATACCGTTACAAATAGACCAAGAAATGATCTGCTTGTCTCAGGAGATCCAAGAAGGAGTATTTGTCGCAAATTGCCTAGTTAGTCCTCACAAAAGCTTCATACCGTTATCCGTTCTAAATGTAAACACGGAACCAGTATTCCTAAGGAACTTAACGCTTACTCTAGTTCCAAGTAATTGCTATAATATACAGTATCTCCATGTACCTTTGGACGACGTAAATACCCAAAGTACTCATAAAAAGGGTGATCCACCTTTCCTAAGTGCACAAAACAAAAGCACACATAACGTCAAAAACGACAAATTAAAATTTAATTCCAACCCATATTTTCTTCGTGCACAAAACAAAAGCACACAAAACGTCAAAAACGACAAATTAAAATTTAATTCCAACCCATATTTTCTACGTGCACAAAACAAAAGCACACACAATGTCAAAAAAGACAAATTAAAAATTAATTCCAACCCATATTTTCTTCGTGCACAAAACAAAAGCACACACAACGTCAAAAACGACAAATTGAAATTTAATTCCAATCCATATTCAAGAAACGTAAACCATATTAAAAGCTATAACCCAGACAGACTTGTGGCTTTACGTAAAGAATTACTGTTGGATGAAAATTTAAATCGCGAAGAAGAAAAAACAATTCTTGAGTTATGCTATAAGTATAACGATCTTTTTTATTTAAAGGGAGATAAGCTCACATGCACTAATACCATAAAGCATACCATCCCCATACTACACAATCAGCCACCCATAAATCAAAAGATGTATAGACTTCCAGAAACACACCGGGCAGTCATAAATGAGCAAATTAAGGAAATGTTGGACAACGACATAATCCAATTAAGTAAAAGCCCGTGGAATTCTCCATTGCTGGTAGTCCCCAAGAAAGCTGGGCCCGACGGCAATAAACGTTGGCGAGTAGTAGTAGATTTCCGTAAAATTAACGAGAAATCTATAGGGGATGCCTTTCCATTACCCAGGATAGAGGATATACTGGATCAGCTTGGGCATTCGCGGTATTTTACTACACTTGACCTTGCAAGCGGATATCACCAAGTATTGGTAGACCCAAGGGATAGACCAAAAACTGAATTTAGTACCGCTTACGGGCATTATGAATTTAAGAGAATGCCATTTGGGTTGAAAGGCGCACCTGCGACTTTTCAACGCCTGATGAATTACATTCTAACGGGTCTCCAAGGATTAGAATGCTTTGTCTATCTCGATGATATTGTAATATATGGAAAAAATTTACAAGATCATAACGAGAAACTAGCTAAAGTATTCGACAGACTTCGAGCCCATAACCTTAAATTACAACCCGAAAAGTGTCAGTTCCTTCGCAGAGAAGTAATATACCTCGGACACAAATACTCAAACGAAGGGGCACTTCCAGATCCGAGTAAGACAAGCTGTGTCCAAAATTTTCCTCCACCACGAACTATCAGACAAACTCAATCGTTTCTGGGATTGGCAAACTACTATCGCAAGTTCATCCCTAATTTCTCCAAGATAGTCAGGCCAATAACAAATCTATTACGGAAAGACGTCAAATTTAATTGGACGCAAAAGTGCCAAGACTCTTTCAATGAGATTAAAAATTCTCTTATAAATCCACCTCTACTCAAATATCCAGATTTTACCCAACCTTTTAATCTAACAACAGATGCTAGCAATGAGGCATTGGGAGCTGTTCTATCACAAGGGGCAATAGGTAAAGACAGGCCAATAGCGTACGCAAGTAGAAGTTTGAATAAGGCGGAACAAAGATACTCCACAATAGAAAAAGAGTTGCTCGCTATTGTGTGGGCCGCCAGGAACTTCAGGTGTTATTTACAGGGCAGAACGTTCACGGTCTACACCGACCACAAGCCCCTCAAAGGCGTATTCAATGTGAAAGACCCGACATCGAGATTAGTCAGGTTTCACCATAAACTCTCAGAGTTTGACTATAAAATTGAATATAAGCCTGGAAAATATAACACTAATGCAGACGCGCTTAGTCGAATACCTACCGAGCTAAGCCAGGCAAACCCCAATTCGTTCATTGTGGAAGTTCAGGTACATCACCGAGCCGATTCCGACATGGACGAAAAGGATTCTAGTTCTCCAACACCCTCAAAGCCTAAACAAAAACATTGTCATGCTGTTACGAGAGCTCAAATAAGGGAGGCACAAAATAATATTGAAGAGGAAAATCAAAACACAGAAACTCCCAATAAAGTTCAAAAATATCCACGGAGCCTCCAAAATGAATTAGTCGAAATTGACTCAACTGATAGCAGCAAATCCGAAAGCAGTGCATCTGAACACGGCGAATCACCCTGGAACCAAAATCTAATAAATTCTCAACATACTTTACCAGAAAATATCTCAGACCCTGAGGAAATCGAAACAATTCTGAAGGACTATCATGACTCCGCATTTGGTGGTCACCAAGGAGTAATCAAAACTTATAGAAGAATAAAGAAGAAGTATAAGTGGAAAAACATGCTTAGTTCTATCAGGAAATATATTCGGAAATGCTCTAAATGCCAAAAACTTAAGGCTAGCCCGGAGTATCGTATGCCAATGGTCATAACAGATACTGCCCATATGCCCTTTGACAAAGTTTATTTAGACATAGTAGGTCCTCTTGAGGAAACGCACTCAGGAAACAAATATATTCTGACTTTCCAAGACAATCTAACGAAATTCGTAGATTGTTATGCCATACCAAACGGCGAAGCAGAAACGGTAGCAGAAATATTTTTCGATGAGATAATCACTCGTTATCGCATCCCTAAAAAGGTAGTAACTGACCACTGCTCTAACTTCTTAAGCGATCTTTTCAAACGAGTATGTAAACTTCTGAAAATAAAAAAAATGCAGACTTCCGCTTACCATCCGCAATCCAACGGCGCACTGGAGCGAACCCACAGACCCCTAGTGGAGTATTTGAGAGCTACTGTATCTGAAAATCCAAAGGCTTGGGATCGATTCCTGAGAACCGCGGCTTTTGTATACAATAATAGTCCACATGATGGCACCAAGCTCACACCAATGGACTGTCTGTTTGGATTCACAGCGGATGTTCCCTCTAATCTGAAAAGAGAGCCGGAACCCATTTACAACCACGAAAGTTACTACCACCTTCTGAGGTACAAAATACAAAAAGCATACGCTACCGCTCGGAAAAATTTGTTGAAAGCTAAGGAAAAGTCAAAAGTTTACTACGATAAGCGTTCACGTCCAGTAACCTTCAAAACAGGAGATAAAGTCTTACTGAAAAACCCCGCTAAAAAACACAAACTTTCCCAGATTTGGCTAGGACCATATCTAGTGGTACAAGTCTTTAACACTGTTAATACTGTTATTCAAATCGGTAAACGAAGAGTAACAGTACATAACAACAGATTGAAGCCATTTCACGAATAATGACTGTCAAAAATAAAAAAAATAAAAAATAAAAATGGGGGCAGTAAAACAATGGACAAACTTAAGAAGCAACAAAAGGCAATCCAACATACCTATTCAGTAAAAACACCCACAGTATTAACTGTCAGTAACCAAAAGGTACAGTTAGACACTGAGACATACCCTAAATTTTCTAAAGAAGCTACGGATACCTTGAACCACGAGTCCAGAATAGATACCAAGTTTCTAAATAAACCATCTCCACAACAAGAGATTTTTCCCACAAGTAAAGTCAAGCAGATCTCGCAAAATTTCTAGTCGGAGATCACTAACACAAACAAATCAAAATTTAAAACTCTAACCTCTGTAGAAGTAACGACAGCGAGAAACAAAGAACAAGCTGTCTCACAAACCTCTCATTCAGAATTAAAGGATGCCATTAAACAACGTGCCACCCATCAGCAACAAGCAGGTAGCAGACAAAATTTACCTATTCCTCCACCACCACCACTTCCACAAACACTAAGCCGTGTCGAATCTGAATCAATTCCACGCACCCGCCATTTACAGGTAGTTTAATTCCATTCTGCATAGCCAAAGATAAAACAAACATCTCAATGGTGAATTCAATTGCTACACACTTTTTACATGTACATATATCATTAATAAATCAATATAAATAATTTATAAATGTATAAATAGGGTTAAGTTAAATTTTATAAATGACAAAAAAAAATGTATTCACACATATAGTGCTAATAAAAATAAATATGTAATTACACATATAGAACATAAGAGTAATAGTACCATAAAATATGTATTCACACATATAGTACGAATTTTTACTTATAATAAAAAAATATTATTGTACCAAAAATGTATATAAATTATTGTACTCATAAATAGTAGACATAAAAATAGTTATAACAAAACAAAAAAAATATATATATATATATATAAATAAATAAATAAGTACAAAATACAGTTAAGCTAATACAAATTAATCCTCGCTTAGATAAGCTTGGTTCTTTTTAATACAGCTAAACACCACATGTACTCATCTCAGCATTACGTATATACATACAAAAGTTTCAAGTAAATATTTTTCTTTTTCCCAAGCTACCAAGTTAATTTTTTAATGCGTTATTCCTCTCCCAAGAATAACACATTTTTTTTAAAAAGGGGGAGATTTGTTACATACAGAGCATCGATTAAACATGTATATACATACATGCATGCATCTCTGAACCGATTTCGCTTCACGCAGAATTCTAAAATTCATGCATCAATAAAGAAATGCAAACATGTAGATATGTACATACCTACAGCATTATCTTTGCATGCGGAATTACAATTCCCAGCTGCAAGTATAAACATACATATATCTACAAACATATTTACAAGTTCAGTCAAGTCACTCGCTACTGACCTACACCAATTTCTTAATCATATAAAGAAACAAGTGAAGGCAGTGACACAATCCCCTGCGCGCAAGAATTCACACGATGCAATTTGATAACCTTGCGCCAGCAGCGGTAGTACTCAGGTGAACGAAACAATGGTTCACGATGATGTCACAATAGCAGCAAAGCGGCGAACGGTCTGCGGAAGTATTTATGTATGTACATGTGAAAGCAATGAATGCCGTGATGTAATAACAACAAACCGGCAAAAGCTTTGCGGAAATTAATTTATGAATACCACAAAGAAACACTTTGCGGAAATTAATGTGTAAACGCCATAAAGAACCGCTTTACGGAAGTTAATAATTATGTATATACGAATGCCGTGATGAAATTAAAATTACAAGTACTTATACTTAGCGTAATGTATAAGAAAAAGCAATAATATTAAGTCAAGAATTATGTATAAATAAACTGTGATTTGGAATAAAGAAGGCAGTAAGTGAGTTAGTCAGAACACGAGTTGTTTCACTTACCCAGGAGTAAAGCTAGTAAGCTGCACCATTCATCTGTACCTAGGAGTAAAGCTAGTAAGCTGCTCCATTCATCTGTACCTAGGAGTAAAGCTAGTAAGCTGCTCCGTTCTCATATACTAGGAGTAAAGCTAATAAGCTGCTCCATTGAACCGTACTGGGAGTAAAGCTAGTAAGCTGCTCCATACGCATCGCTGCTCTACCCATCTCGGGACAATCAAGGAAAACGCCCAATCATCTTGACGGCACGTAGTGTAATTACCGTGTCGTGTTCCAGATCAAAAGGTGCTCAGATGAGAGTACTAGAAGTACATTAATAAACTCAACACTGTCTCAAATTTTAATTACGCCAGGGATTGCCTTTTCTATAGTAAATTATTCAAAAAATAATTTTTTACTGTTGCAAATTTTAAATACGCCAGGGATTGCCTTTTCTATAGTAAATTTTGCAAAAATTAATTTTTTACTGTCGCAAATTTTAATTACGCCAGGGATTGCCTTTTCTATAGTAAATTATTCAAAAAATAATTTTTTACTGTCGCAAATTTTAATTACGCCAGGGATTGCCTTTTCTATAGTAAATTATTCAAAAAATAATTTTTTACTGTCGCAAATTTTAATTACGCCAGGGATTGCCGTTTCTATAGTAAATTATTAAAAAAATAATTTTTTTCTGTCGCAAATTTTAATTACGACAGGGATTGCCTTTTCTATAGTAAATTATTCAAAAATTCATTTTTTATTGTCTCAAATTTTAATTACGCCAGGGATTGCCTTTTCTATAGTAAATTTTGCAAAAAATAATTGTTTAGTGTCGCAAATTTTAATTACGCCAGGGAATGCCTTTTCTATAGTAAATTATTCAAAAAATAATTTTTTCTGTCACAAATTTTAATTACGCCAGGGATTGCCTTTTCTATAGTAAATTATTCAAAAAATAATTTTTTACTGTCGCAAATTTTAAATACACCAGGGATTGCCTTTTGTATAGTAAATTATTCAAAAAATAATTTTTTACTGTCGCAAATTTTAATTACGCCAGGGATTGCCTTTTCTATAGTAAATTATTCAAAAAATTATTTTTTACTGTCTCAAATTTTAAATACGCCAGGGATTGCCTTTTCTATAGTAAATTATTCAAAAAATAATTTTTTACTGTTGCAAATTTTAAATACGCCATGGATTGCCTTTTCTATAGTAAATTATTCAAAAAATAATTTTTTACTGTCGCAAATTTTAATTACGCCAGGGATTGCCTTTTCTATAGTAAATTATTCAAAAGTTCATTTTTTACTGTCTCAAATTTTAAATACGCCAGGGATTGCCTTTTCTATAGTAAATTATTCTAAAAATAATTTTTTACTGTTGCAAATTTTAAATACGCCAGGGATTGCCTTTTGTATAGTAAATTATTCAAAAAATAATTTTTTACTGTCGCAAATTTTAATTACGCCAGGGATTGCCTTTTCTATAGTAAATTATTCAAAAATTCATTTTTTACTGTCTCAAATTTTAAATAAGCCAGGGATTGCCTTTTCTATAGTAAATTATTCAAAAAATAATTTTTTACTGTTGCAAATTTTAAATACGCCAGGGATTGCCTTTTCTATAGTAAATTATTCAAAAAATAATTTTTTACTGTCGCAAATTTTAATTACGCCAGGGATTGCCTTTTCTATAGTAAATTTTGCAAAAAATAATTGTTTAGTGTCGCAAATTTTAATTACGCCAGGGATTGCCATTTCTGTAGTAAATTATTCAAAAAATAATTTTTTCTGTCACAAATTTTAATTACGCCAGGGATTGCCTTTTCTATAGTAAATTATTCAAAAATTAATTTTTTTCTGTCGCAAATTTTAATTACGCCAGGGATTGCCTTTTCTATAGTAAATTATTCAAAAATTCATTTTTTACTGTCTCAAATTTTAATTACGCCAGGGATTGCCTTTTCTATAGTAAATTTTGCAAAAAATGATTGTTTAGTGTCGCAAATTTTAATCACGCCAGGGATTGCCTTTTCTTTAGTAAATTTTGCAAAAACTAATTTTTTACTCTCGCAAATTTTAATTACGCCAGGGATTGCCTTTTCTATAGTAAATGTTGCAAAAAATAATTTTATACTGTCGCAAATTTTAATTACGCCAGGGATTGCCTTTTCTATAGTAAATTATTCAAAAAATAATTTTTTCTGTCACAAATTTTAATTACGCCAGGGATTGCCTTTTCTATAGTAAATTATTCAGAAAATAATTTTTTCTGTCACAAATTTTAATTACGCCAGGGATTGCCTTTTCTATAGTAAATTTTGCAAAAAATAATTGTTTAGTGTCTCAAATTTTAATTACGACAGGGATTGCCTTTTCTATAGTAAATTATTCAAAAATTCATTTTTTACTGTCTCAAATTTTAATTACGCCAGGGATTGCCTTTTCTATAGTAAATTTTGCAAAAAATAATTGTTTAGTGTCGCAAATTTTAATTACGCCAGGGATTGCCTTTTCTATAGTAAATTATTCAAAAATTATTTTTTTCTGTCACAAATTTTAATTACGCCAGGGATTGCCTTTTCTATAGTAAATTATTCAAAAATTAATTTTTTCTGTCGCAAATTTTAATTACGCCAGGGGTTGCCTTTTCTATAGTAAATTATTCAAAAATTCATTTTTTACTGTCTCAAATTTTAATTACGCCAGGGATTGCCTTTTCTATAGTAAATTTTGCAAAAAATAATTGTTTAGTGTCGCAAATTTTAATTACGCCAGGGATTGCCTTTTCTATAGTAAATTTTGCAAAAACTAATTTTTTACTGTCGCAAATTTTAATTACGCCAGGGATTGCCTTTTCTATAGTAAATGTTGCAAAAAATAATTTTATACTATCGCAAATTTTAATTACGCCAGGGATTGCCTTTTCTATAGTAAATTATTCAAAAAATAATTTTTTCTGTCACAAATTTTAATTACGCCAGGAATTGCATTTTCTATAGTAAATTATTCAAAAAATAATTTTTTCTGTCACAAATTTTAATTACGCCAGGGATTGCCTTTTCTATAGTAAATTTTGCAAAAAATAATTGTTTAGTGTCTCAAATTTTAATTACGGCAGGGATTGCCTTTTCTATAGTAAATTATTCAAAAATTCATTTTTTACTGTCTCAAATTTTAATTACGCCAGGGATTGCCTTTTCTATAGTAAATTTTGCAAAAAATAATTGTTTAGTGTCGCAAATTTTAATTACGCCAGGGATTGCCTTTTCTATAGTAAATTATTCAAAAAATAATTTTTTCTGTCACAAATTTTAATTACGCCAGGGATTGCCTTTTCTATAGTAAATTTTGCAAAAAATAATTGTTTAGTGTCTCAAATTTTAATTACGCCAGGGATTGCCTTTTCTATAGTAAATTATTAAAAAATTCATTTTTTACGGTCTCAAATTTTAATTACGCCAGGGATTGCCTTTTCTATAGTAAATTATTCAAAAAATAATTTTTTCTGTCGCAAATTTTAATTACGCCAGGGATTGCCTTTTCTATAGTAAATTTTGCAAAAAATAATTGTTTAGTGTCTCAAATTTTAATTACGGCAGGGATTGCCTTTTCTATAGTAAATTATTCAAAAAATAATTTTTTCTGTCACAAATTTTAATTACGCCAGGGATTGCCTTTTCTATAGTAAATTTTGCAAAAAATAATTTTTTACTGTCGCAAATTTTAATTACGCCAGGGATTGCCTTTTCTATAGTAAATTTTGCAAAAAATAATTGTTTAGTGTCGCAAATTTTAATTACGCCAGGGTTTGCCTTTTCTATAGTAAATTATTCAAAAATTCATTTTTTACTGTCGCAAATTTTAATTACGCCAGGGATTGCCTTTTCTATAGTAAATTATTCAAAAAATAATTTTTTACTGTCTCAAATTTTAATTACGCCAGGGATTGCCTTTTCTATAGTAAATTATTCAAAAATTCATTTTTTACTGTCTCAAATTTTAATTACGCCAGGGATTGCCTTTTCTATAGTAAATTATTCAAAAACTAATTGTTTAGTGTCGCAAATTTTAATTACGCCAGGGATTGCCTTTTCTATAGTAAATTATTCAAAAAATAATTTTATACTGTCGCAAATTTTAATTACGCCAGGGATTGCCTTTTCTATAGTAAATTATTCAAAAAATAATTTTTTCTGTCACAAATTTTAATTACGTCAGGGATTGCCTTTTCTATAGTAAATTATTCAAAAATTCATTTTTTACTGTCTCAAATTTTAATTACGCCAGGGATTGCCTTTTCTATAGTAAATTATTCAAAAATTCATTTTTTACTGTCTCAAATTTTAATTACGCCAGGGATTGCCTTTTCTATAGTAAATTTTGCAAAAAATAATTGTTTAGTGTCGCAAATTTTAATTACGCCAGGGATTGCCTTTTCTATAGTAAATTATTCAAAAATTCATTTTTTACTGTCTCAAATTTTAATTACGTCAGGGATTGCCTTTTCTATAGTAAATTTTGCAAAAAATAATTGTTTAGTGTCTCATATTTTAATTACGCCAGGGATTGCCTTTTCTATAGTAAATTTTGCAAAAAATAATTGTTTAGTGTCTCAAATTTTAATTACGCCAGGGATTGCCTTTTCTATAGTAAATTATTCAAAAATTCATTTTTTACTGTCTCAAATTTTAATTACGCCAGGGATTGCCTTTTCTATAGTAAATTATTCAAAAAATAATTTTTTACTGTCGCAAATTTTAATTACGCCAGGGATTGCCTTTTCTATAGTAAATTTTGCAAAAAATAATTGTTTAGTGTCGCAAATTTTAATTACGCCAGGGATTGCCTTTTCTATAGTAAATTATTAAAAAAATAATTTATACTGTCGCAAATTTTAATTACGCCAGGGATTGCCTTTTCTATAGTAAATTATTCAAAAAATAATTTTTTACTGTTGCAAATTTTAATTATGCCAGGGATTGCCTTTTCTATAGTAAATTTTGCAAAAATTAATTTTTTACTGTCTCAAATTTTAATTACGCCAGGGATTGCCTTTTCTATAGTAAATTTTGCAAAAAATAATTGTTTAGTGTCTCAAATTTTAATTACGCCAGGGATTGCCTTTTCTATAGTAAATTATTCAAAAATTCATTTTTTACTGTCTCAAATTTTAATTACGCCAGGGATTGCCTTTTCTATAGTAAATTATTCAAAAATTCATTTTTTACTGTCTCAAATTTTAATTACGCCAGGGATTGCCTTTTCTATAGTAAATTATTCAAAAATTCATTTTTTACTGTCGCAAATTTTAATTACGCCAGGGATTGCCTTTTCTATAGTAAATTTTGCAAAAGATAATTTTTTACTGACGCAAATTTTAATTACGCCAGGGATTGCCTTTTCTATAGTAAATTATTCAAAAAATAATTTTTTACTGTCGCAAATTTTAATTACGCCAGGGATTGCCTTTTCTATAGTAAATTTTGCAAAAAATAATTGTTTAGTGTCGCAAATTTTAATTACGCCAGGGATTGCCTTTTCTATAGTAAATTATTCAAAAAATAATTTTTTCTGTCACAAATATTAATTACGCCAGGGATTGCCTTTTCTATAGTAAATTTTGCAAAAAATAATTTTTTACTGTCGCAAATTTTAATTACGCCAGGGATTGCCTTTTCTATAGTAAATTATTCAAAAAATAATTTTTTACTGTCGCAAATTTTAATTACGCCAGGGATTGCCTTTTCTATAGTAAATTATTCAAAAAGTAATTGTTTAGTGTCGCAAATTTTAATTACGCCAGGGATTGCCTTTTCTATAGTAAATTATTCAAAAAATAATTTTTTACTGTCTCAAATTTTAATTACGCCAGGGATTGCCTTTTCTATAGTAAATTTTGCAAAAAATAATTGTTTAGTGTCTCAAATTTTAATTACGCCAGGGATTGCCTTTTCTATAGTAAATTATTCAAAAATTCATTTTTTACTGTCGCAAATTTTAATTACGCCAGGGATTGCCTTTTCTATAGTAAATTATTCAAAAATTCATTTTGTACTGTCTCAAATTTTAATTACGCCAGGGATTGCCTTTTCTATAGTAAATTATTCAAAAAAAAATTTTTTCTGTCACAAATATTAATTACGCCAGGGATTGCCTTTTCTATAGTAAATTTTGCAAAAAATAATTTTTTACTGTCGCAAATTTTAATTACGCCAGGGATTGCCTTTTCTATAGTAAATTATTCAAAAAATAATTTATACTGTCGCAAATTTTAATTACGCCAGGGATTGCCTTTTCTATAGTAAATTATTCAAAAAATAATTTTTTACTGTTGCAAATTTTTATTATACCAGGGATTGCCTTTTCTCTAGTAAATTTGGCAAAAATTAATTTTTTACTGTCTCAAATTTAATTACGCTAGGGATTGCCTTTTCTATAGTAAATTTTGCAAAAAATAATTGTTTAGTGTGTCAAATTTTAATTACGCCAGGGATTGCCTTTTCTATAGTAAATTATTCAAAAATTCATTTTTTACTGTCTCAAATTTTAATTACGCCAGGGATTGCCTTTTCTATAGTAAATTATTCAAAAATTCATTTTTTACTGTCTCAAATTTTAATTACGCCAGGGATTGCCTTTTCTATAGTAAATTTTGCAAAAAATAATTTTTTACTGTCGCAAATTTTAATTACGCCAGGAATTGCCTTTTCTATAGTAAATTATTCAAAAAATAATTTTTTACTGTCGCAAATTTTAATTACGCCAGGGATTGCCTTTTCTATAGTAAATTTTGCAAAAAATAATTGTTTAGTGTCGCAAATTTTAATTACGCCAGGGATTGCATTTTCTATAGTAAATTATTCAAAAAATAATTTTTTCTGTCACAAATTTTAATTACGCCAGGGATTGCCTTTTCTATAGTAAATTTTGCAAAAATAATTTTTTACTGTCGCAAATTTTAATAACGCCAGGGATTGCCTTTTCTATAGTAAATTATTCAAAAAATAATTTTTTACTGTCGCAAATTTTAATTACGCCAGGGATTGCCTTTTCTATAGTAAATTATTCAAAAAATAATTGTTTAGTGTCGCAAATTTTAATTACGCCAGGGATTGCCTTTTCTATAGTAAATTATTCAAAAATTCATTTTTTACTGTCTCAAATTTTAATTACGCCAGGGATTGCCTTTTCTATAGTAAATTATTCAAAAAATAATTTTTTCTGTCACAAATTTTAATTACGCCAGGGATTGCCTTTTCTATTGTAAATTTTGCAAAAAATAATTTTTTACTGTCGCAAATTTTAATTACGCCAGGGATTGCCTTTTCTATAGTAAATTATTCAAAAATTAATTTTTTTCTGTCGCAAATTTTAATTACGCCAGGGATTGCCTTTTCTATAGTAAATTATTCAAAAAATAATTTTTTACTGTCTCAAATTTTAATTACGCCAGGGATTGCCTTTTCTATAGTAAATTATTCAAAAATTCATTTTTTACTGTCTCAAATTTTAATTACGCCAGGGATTGCCTTTTCTATAGTAAATTATTCAAAAATTCATTTTTTACTATCTCAAATTTTAATTACGCCAGGGATTGCCTTTTCTATAGTAAATTAATCAAAAATTAATTTTATACTGTCGCAAATTTTAAATAAGCCAGGGATTGCCTTTTCTATAGTAAATTTTGCCAAAAATAATTTTTTATTGTCGCAAATTTTAATTACGCCAGGGATTGCCTTTTCTGTAGTAAATTATTCAAAAAATAATTTTTTACTGTCGCAAATTTTAATTACGCCAGGGATTGCCTTTTCTATTGTAAATTATTCAAAAATTCATTTTTTACTGTCGCAAATTTTAATTACGCCAGGGATTGCCTTTTCTATAGTAAATTATTCAAAAACTAATTGTTTACTGTCGCAAATTTTAATTACGCCAGGGATTGCCTTTTCTATAGTAAATTATGCAAAAATTCATTTTCTACTGTCTCAAATTTTAATTACGCCAGGGATTGCCTTTTCTATAGTAAATTATTCAAAAATTCATTTTTTACTGTCTCAAATTTTAATTACGCCAGGGATTGCCTTTTCTATAGTAAATTATTCAAAAATTCATTCTTTACTGTCTCAAATTTTAATTACGCCAGGGATTGCCTTTTCTATAGTAAATTATTCAAAAATTCATTTTTTACTGTCGCAAATTTTAATTACGCCAGGGATTGCCTTTTCTATAGTAAATTTTGCAAAAAATAATTGTTTAGTGTCGCAAATTTTAATTACGCCAGGGATTGCCTTTTCTATAGTAAATTATTCAAAAAATAATTTTATCCTGTCGCAAATTTTAATTACGCCAGGGATTGCCTTTTCTATAGTAAATTATTCAAAAAATAATTTTTTACTGTTGCAAATTTTAATTACGCCAGGGATTGCCTTTTCTATAGTAAATTTTGCAAAAATTAATTTTTTACTGTCTCAAATTTTAATTACGCCAGGGATTGCCTTTTCTATAGTAAATTTTGCAAAAAATAATTGTTTAGTGTCTCAAATTTTAACTACTCCAGGGATTACCTTTTCTATAGTAAATTATTCAAAAATTCATTTTTTACTGTCTCAAATTTTAATTACGCCAGGGATTGCCTTTTCTATAGTAAATTATTCAAAAATTCATTTTTTACTGTCTCAAATTTTAATTACGCCAGGGATTGCCTTTTCTATAGTAAATTATTCAAAAATTCATTTTTTACTGTCGCAAATTTTAATTACGCCAGGGATTGCCTTTTCTAATGTAAATTTTGCAAAAAATAATTTTTTACTGTCGCAAATTTTAATTACGCCAGGGATTGCCTTTTCTATAGTAAATTATTCAAAAAATAATTTTTTACTGTCGCAAATTTTAATTAAGCCAGGGATTGCCTTTTCTATAGTAAATTTTGCAAAAAATAATTGTTTAGTGTCGCAAATTTTAATTACGCCAGGGATTGCCTTTTCTATAGTAAATTATTCAAAAAATAATTTTTTCTGTCACAAATTTTAATTACGCCGGGGATTGCCTTTTCTATAGTAAATTTTGCAAAAAATAATTTTTTACTGTCGCAAATTTTAATTACGCCAGGGATTGCCTTTTCTATAGTAAATTATTCAAAAAATAATTTTTACTGTCGCAAATTTTAAATACGCCAGGGATTGCCTTTTCTATAGTAAATTATTCAAAAAATAATTGTTTAGTGTCGCAAATTTTAATTACGCCAGGGATTGCCTTTTCTATAGTAAATTATTCAAAAAATAATTTTTTTCTGTCGCAAATTTTAATTACGCCAGGGATTGCCTTTTCTATAGTAAATTATTCAAAAAATAATTTTTTACTGTCGCAAATTTTAATTACGCCAGGGATTGCCTTTTCTGTAGTAAATTATTCAAAAAATAATTTTTTCTGTCACAAATTTTAATTACGCCAGAGATTGCCTTTTCTATAGTAAATTATTCAAAAATTCATTTTTTACTGTCGCAAATTTTAATTACGCCAGGGATTGCCTTTTCTATAGTAAATTATTCAAAAAATAATTTTTTACTGTCACAAATTTTAATTACGCCAGGGATTGCCTTTTCTATAGTAAATTATTCAAAAAATAATTTTTACTGTTGCAAATTTTAATTACGCCAGGGATTGCGTTTTCTATAGTAAATTTTGCAAAAATTAATTTTTTACTGTCTCAAATTTTAATTACGCCAGGGATTGCCTTTTCTATAGTAAATTTTGCAAAAAATAATTGTTTAGTGTCTCAAATTTTAATTACGCCAGGGATTACCTTTTCTATAGTAAATTATTCAAAAATTCATTTTTTACTGTCTCAAATTTTAATTACGCCAGGGATTGCCTTTTCTATAGTAAATTATTCAAAAATTCATTTTTTACTGTCTCAAATTTTAATTACGCCAGGGATTGCCTTTTCTATAGTAAATTATTCAAAAATTCATTTTTTACTGTCGCAAATTTTAATTACGCCAGGGATTGCCTTTTCTATAGTAAATTTTGCAAAAAATAATTTTTTACTGTCGCAAATTTTAATTACGCCAGGGATTGCCTTTTCTATAGTAAATTACTCAAAAAATAATTTTTTACTGTCGCAAATTTTAAGGATTGCCTTTTCTATAGTAAATTTTGCAAAAAATAATTGTTTAGTGTCGCAAATTTTAATTACGCCAGGGATTGCCTTTTCTATAGTAAATTATTCAAAAAATAATTTTTTCTCTCACAAATTTTAATTACGCCAGGGATTGCCTTTTCTATAGTAAATTTTGCAAAAAATAATTTTTTACTGTCGCAAATTTTAATTACGCCAGGTATTGCCTTTTCTATAGTAAATTATTCAAAAAATAATTTTTTACTGTCGCAAATTTTAATTACGCCAGGGATTGCCTTTTCTCTAGTAAATTATTAAAAAAATAATTGTTTAGTGTCGCAAATTTTAATTACGCCAGGGATTGCCTTTTCTATAGTAAATTATTCAAAAAATAATTTTTTTTCTGTCGCAAATTTTAACTACGCCAGGGATTGCCTTTTCTATAGTAAATTATTCAAAAAATAATTTTTTACTGTCGCAAATTTTAATTACGCCAGGGATTGCCTTTTCTATAGAAAATTTTGCAAAAACTAATTTTTTACTGTCGCAAATTTTAATTACGCCAGGGATTGCCTTTTCTATAGTAAATGTTACAAAAAATAATTGTTTAGTGTCGCAAATTTTAATTACGCCAGGGATTGCCTTTTCTATAGTAAATTATTCAAAAAAATAATTTTTTCTGTCACAAATTTTAATTACGCCAGGGGATTGCCTTTTCTATAGTAAATTATTCAAAAATTCATTTTTTACTGTCTCAAATTTTAATTACGCCAGGGATTGCCTTTTCTATAGTAAATTATTCAAAAATTCATTTTTTACTGTCTCAAATTTTAATTACGCCAGGGATTGCCTTTTCTATAGTAAATTATTCAAAAAATTCATTTTTTACTGTCTCAAATTTTAATTACGCCAGGAATTGCCTTTTCTATAGTAAATTTTGCAAAAAATAATTTTTTACTGTAGCAAATTTTAATTACGCCAGGGATTGCCTTTTCTATAGTAAATTATTCAAAAATTCATTTTTTAATGTCGCAAATTTTAATTACGCCAGGGATTGCCTTTTCTATAGTAAATTATTCAAAAAATAATTGTTTAGTGTCGCAAATTTTAATTACGACAGGGATTGCCTTTTCTATAGTAAATTATTCAAAAATTCATATTTTACTGTCTCAAATTTTAATTACGCCAGGGATTGCCTTTTCTATAGTAAATTTTGCAAAAAATAATTGTTTAGTGTCTCAAATTTTAATTACGCCAGGGATTGCCTTTTCTATAGTAAATTATTCAAAAATTCATTTTTTACTGTCTCAAATTTTAATTACGCCAGGGATTGCCTTTTCTATAGTAAATTATTCAAAAAATAATTTTTTACTGTCGCAAATTTTAATTACGCCAGGGATTGCCTTTTCTATAGTAAATTTTGCAAAAAATAATTGTTTAGTGTCGCAAATTTTAATTACGCCAGGGATTGCCTTTTCTATAGTAAATTTTGCAAAAATTAATTTTTTACTGTCTCAAATTTTAATTACGCCAGGGATTGCCTTTTCTATAGTAAATTTTGCAAAAAATAATTGTTTAGTGTCTCAAATTTTAACTACTCCAGGGATTACCTTTTCTATAGTAAATTATTCAAAAATTCATTTTTTACTGTCTCAAATTTTAATTACGCCAGGGATTGCCTTTTCTATAGTAAATTATTCAAAAAATAATTTTTTACTGTCGCAAATTTTAAATACGCCAGGGATTGCCTTTTCTATAGTAAATTATTCAAAAAATAATTGTTTAGTGTCGCAAATTTTAATTACGCCAGGGATTGCCTTTTCTATAGTAAATTATTCAAAAAATAATTTTTTTCTGTCGCAAATTTTAATTACGCCAGGGATTGCCTTTTCTATAGTAAATTATTCAAAAAATAATTTTTTACTGTCGCAAATTTTAATTACGCCAGGGATTGCCTTTTCTGTAGTAAATTATTCAAAAAAATAATTTTTTCTGTCACAAATTTTAATTACGCCAGGGATTGCCTTTTCTATAGTAAATTATTCAAAAATTCATTTTTTACTGTCTCAAATTTTAATTACGCCAGGGATTGCCTTTTCGATAGTAAATTATTCAAAAATTCATTTTTTACTGTCTCAAATTTTAATTACGCCAGGGATTGCTTTTCTATAGTAAATTATTCAAAAAATAATTTTTTCTGTCACAAATTTTAATTACACCAGGGATTGCCTTTTCTATAGTAAATTTTGCAAAAAATAATTTTTTACTGTCGCAAATTTTAATTACGCCAGGGATTGCCTTTTCTATAGTAAATTATTCAAAAATTAATTTTTTTCTGTCGCAAATTTTAATTACGCCAGGGATTGCCTTTTCTATAGTAAATTATTCAAAAAATAATTTTTTACTGTCTCAAATTTTAATTACGCCAGGGATTGCCTTTTCTATAGTAAATTATTCAAAAAATAATTTTTACTGTTGCAAATTTTGATTACGCCAGGGATTGCGTTTTCTATAGTAAATTTTGCAAAAATTAATTTTTTACTGTCTCAAATTTTAATTACGCCAGGGATTGCCTTTTCTATAGTAAATTTTGCAAAAAATAATTGTTTAGTGTCTCAAATTTTAATTACGCCAGGGATTACCTTTTCTATAGTAAATTATTCAAAAATTCATTTTTTACTGTCTCAAATTTTAATTACGCCAGGGATTGCCTTTTCTATAGTAAATTATTCAAAAATTCATTTTTTACTGTCTCAAATTTTAATTACGCCAGGGATTGCCTTTTCTATAGTAAATTATTCAAAAATTCATTTTTTACTGTCGCAAATTTTAATTACGCCAGGGATTGCCTTTTCTATAGTAAATTTTGCAAAAAATAATTTTTTACTGTCGCAAATTTTAATTACGCCAGGGATTGCCTTTTCTATAGTAAATTATTCAAAAAATAATTTTTTACTGTCGCAAATTTTAATTACGCCAGGGATTGCCTTTTCTATAGTAAATTTTGCAAAAAATAATTGTTTAGTGTCGCAAATTTTAATTACGCCAGGGATTGCCTTTTCTATAGTAAATTATTCAAAAAATAATTTTTTCTCTCACAAATTTTAATTACGCCAGGGATTGCCTTTTCTATAGTAAATTTTGCAAAAAATAATTTTTTACTGTCGCAAATTTTAATTACGCCAGGGATTGCCTTTTCTATAGTAAATTATTCAAAAAATAATTTTTTACTGTCGCAAATTTTAATTACGCCAGGGATTGCCTTTTCTCTAGTAAATTATTAAAAAAAATAATTGTTTAGTGTCGCAAATTTTAATTACGCCAGGGATTGCCTTTTCTATAGTAAATTATTCAAAAAAATAATTTTTTTCTGTCGCAAATTTTAATTACGCCAGGGATTGCCTTTTCTATAGTAAATTATTCAAAAAATAATTTTTTACTGTCGCAAATTTTAATTACGCCAGGGATTGCCTTTTCTATAGAAAATTTTGCAAAAACTAATTTTTTACTGTCGCAAATTTTAATTACGCCAGGGATTGCCTTTTCTATAGTAAATGTTACAAAAAATAATTGTTTAGTGTCGCAAATTTTAATTACGCCAGGGATTGCCTTTTCTATAGTAAATTATTCAAAAAAATAATTTTTTCTGTCACAAATTTTAATTACGCCAGGGATTGCCTTTTCTATAGTAAATTATTCAAAAATTCATTTTTTACTGTCTCAAATTTTAATTACGCCAGGGATTGCCTTTTCTATAGTAAATTATTCAAAAATTCATTTTTTACTGTCTCAAATTTTAATTACGCCAGGGATTGCCTTTTCTATAGTAAATTATTCAAAAATTCATTTTTTACTGTCTCAAATTTTAATTACGCCAGGAATTGCCTTTTCTATAGTAAATTTTGCAAAAAATAATTTTTTACTGTAGCAAATTTTAATTACGCCAGGGATTGCCTTTTCTATAGTAAATTATTCAAAAATTCATTTTTTAATGTCGCAAATTTTAATTACGCCAGGGATTGCCTTTTCTATAGTAAATTATTCAAAAAATAATTGTTTAGTGTCGCAAATTTTAATTACGACAGGGATTGCCTTTTCTATAGTAAATTATTCAAAAATTCATATTTTACTGTCTCAAATTTTAATTACGCCAGGGATTGCCTTTTCTATAGTAAATTTTGCAAAAAATAATTGTTTAGTGTCTCAAATTTTAATTACGCCAGGGATTGCCTTTTCTATAGTAAATTATTCAAAAATTCATTTTTTACTGTCTCAAATTTTAATTACGCCAGGGATTGCCTTTTCTATAGTAAATTATTCAAAAAATAATTTTTTACTGTCGCAAATTTTAATTACGCCAGGGATTGCCTTTTCTATAGTAAATTTTGCAAAAAATAATTGTTTAGTGTCGCAAATTTTAATTACGCCAGGGATTGCCTTTTCTATAGTAAATTATTCAGAAAATAATTTTATACTATCGCAAATTTTAATTACGCCAGGGATTGCCTTTTCTATAGTAAATTATACAAAAAAATAATTTTTTACTGTTGCAAATTTTAAGTACGCCAGGGATTGCCTTTTCTATAGTAAATTTTGCAAAAATTAATTTTTTACTGTCTCAAATTTTAATTACGCCAGGGATTGCCTTTTCTATAGTAAATTTTGCAAAAAATAATTGTTTAGTGTCTCAAATTTTAATTACGCCAGGGATTGCCTTTTCTATAGTAAATTATTCAAAAAATAATTTTTTACTGTCGCAATTTTTAATTACGCCAGGGATTGCCTTTTCTATAGTAAATTATTCAAAAAATAATTTTTTACTCTCGCAAATTTTAATTACGCCAGGGATTGCCTTTTCTATAGTAAATTATTCAAAAAATAATTGTTTAGTGTCGCAAGTTTTAATTACGCCAGGGATTGCCTTTTCTATAGTAAATTATTCAAAAAATAATTTTTTACTTTTGCAAATTTTAATTACGCCAGGGATTGCGTTTTCTATAGTAAATTTTGCAAAAATTAATTTTTTACTGTCTCAAATTTTAATTACGCCAGCGATTGCCTTTTCTATAGTAAATTTTGCAAAAAATAATTGTTTAGTGTCTCAAATTTTAATTACGCCAGGGATTACCTTTTCTATAGTAAATTATTCAAAAATTCATTTTTTACTGTCTCAAATTTTAATTACGCCAGGGATTGCCTTTTCTATAGTAAATTATTCAAAAATTCATTTTTTACTGTCTCAAATTTTAATTACGCCAGGGATATAGTAAATTATTCAAAAATTCATTTTTTACTGTCGCAAATTTTAATTACGCCAGGGATTGCCTTTTCTATAGTAAATTTTGCAAAAAATAATTTTTTACTATCTCAAATTTTAATTAGGCCAGGGATTGCCTTTTCTATAGTAAATTTTGCAAAAAATAATTGTTTAGTGTCTCAAATTTTAATTACGCCAGGGATTACCTTTTCTATAGTAAATTATTCAAAAATTCATTTTTTACTGTCTCAAATTTTAGTTACGCCAGGGATTGCCTTTTCTATAGTAAATTATTCAAAAATTCATTTTTTACTGTCTCAAATTTTAATTACGCCAGGGATATAGTAAATTATTCAAAAATTCATTTTTTACTGTCGCAAATTTTAATTACGCCAGGGATTGCCTTTTCTATAGTAAATTTTGCAAAAAATAATTGTTTAGTGTCTCAAATTTTAATTACGCCAGGGATTGCCTTTTCTATAGTAAATTATTCAAAAATTCATTTTTTACTGTCTCAAATTTTAATTACGCCAGGGATTGCCTTTTCTATAGTAAATTATTCAAAAAATAATTTTTTACTGTCGCAAATTTTAATTACGCCAGGGATTGCCTTTTCTATAGTAAATTTTGCAAAAAATAATTGTTTAGTGTCGCAAATTTTAATTACGCCAGGGATTGCCTTTTCTATAGTAAATTATTCAGAAAATAATTTTATACTATCGCAAATTTTTATTACGCCAGGGATTGCCTTTTCTATAGTAAATTATACAAAAAAATAATTTTTTACTGTTGCAAATTTTAATTACGCCAGGGATTGCCTTTTCTATAGTAAATTTTGCAAAAATTAATTTTTTACTGTCTCAAATTTTAATTACGCCAGGGATTGCCTTTTCTATAGTAAATTTTGCAAAAAATAATTGTTTAGTGTCTCAAATTTTAATTACGCCAGGGATTGCCTTTTCTATAGTAAATTATTCAAAAAATAATTTTTTACTGTCGCAAATTTTAATTACGCCAGGGATTGCCTTTTCTATAGTAAATTATTCAAAAAATAATTTTTTACTCTCGCAAATTTTAATTACGCCAGGGATTGCCTTTTCTATAGTAAATTATTCAAAAAATAATTGTTTAGTGTCGCAAGTTTTAATTACGCCAGGGATTGCCTTTTCTATAGTAAATTATTCAAAAAATAATTTTTTACTGTTGCAAATTTTAATTACGCCAGGGATTGCGTTTTCTATAGTAAATTTTGCAAAAATTAATTTTTTACTGTCTCAAATTTTAATTACGCCAGGGATTGCCTTTTCTATAGTAAATTTTGCAAAAAATAATTGTTTAGTGTCTCAAATTTTAATTACGCCAGGGATTACCTTTTCTATAGTAAATTATTCAAAAATTCATTTTTTACTGTCTCAAATTTTAATTACGCCAGGGATTGCCTTTTCTATAGTAAATTATTCAAAAATTCATTTTTTACTGTCTCAAATTTTAATTACGCCAGGGATATAGTAAATTATTCAAAAATTCATTTTTTACTGTCGCAAATTTTAATTACGCCAGGGATTGCCTTTTCTATAGTAAATTTTGCAAAAAATAATTTTTTACTGTCGCAAATTTTAATTACGCCAGGGATTGCCTTTTCTATAGTAAATTATTCAAAAAATAATTTTTTACTGTCGCAAATTTTAATTACGCCAGGGATTGCCTTTTCTATAGTAAATTTTGCAAAAAATAATTGTTTAGTGTCGCAAATTTTAATTACGCCAGGGATTGCCTTTTCTATAGTAAATTATTCAAAAAATAATTTTTTCTGTCACAAATTTTAATTACGCCAGGGATTGCCTTTTCTATAGTAAATTTTGCAAAAAATAATTTTTTATTGTCGCAAATTTTAATTACGCCAGGGATTGCCTTTTCTATATAAATTATTCAAAAAATAATTTTTTACTGTCGCAAATTTTAATTACGCCAGGGATTGCCTTTTCTATAGTAAATTATTCAAAAAATAATTGTTTAGTGTCGCAAATTTTAATTACGCCAGGGATTGCCTTTTCTATAGTAAATTATTCAAAAAATAATTTTTTTCGGTCGCAAATTTTAATTACGCCAGGGATTGCCTTTTCTATAGTAAATTATTCAAAAAATCATTTTTTACTGTCTCAAATTTTAATTACGCCAGGGATTGCCTTTTCTATAGTAAATTATTCAAAAATTCATTTTTTACTGTCTCAAATTTTAATTACGCCAGGGATTGCCTTTTCTATAGTAAATTTTGCAAAAAATAATTGTTTAGTGTCGCAAATTTTAATTACGACAGGGATTGCCTTTTCTATAGTAAATTATTCAAAAATTCATTTTTTACTGTCTCAAATTTTAATTACGCCAGGGATTGCCTTTTCTATAGTAAATTATTCAAAAATTCATTTTTTACTGTCTCAAATTTTAATTACGCCAGGGATTGCCTTTTCTTTAGTAAATTTTGCAAAAAATAATTGTTTAGTGTCGCAAATTTTAATTACGACAGGGATTGCCTTTTCTATAGTAAATTATTCAAAAATTCATTTTTTACTGTCTCAAATTTTAATTACGCCAGGGATTGCCTTTTCTATAGTAAATTTTGCAAAAAATAATTGTTTAGTGTCTCAAATTTTAATTACGCCAGGGATTGCCTTTTCTATAGTAAATTATTCAAAAATTCATTTTTTACTGTCTCAAATTTTAATTACGCCAGGGATTGCCTTTTCTATAGTAAATTATTCAAAAAATAATTTTTTACTGTCGCAAATTTTAATTACGCCAGGGATTGCCTTTTCTATAGTAAATTTTTCAAAAAATAATTTTATACTGTCGCAAATTTTAATTACGCCAGGGATTGCCTTTTCTATAGTAAATTATTCAAAAAATAATTTTTTACTGTTGCAAATTTTAATTACGCCAGGGATTGCGTTTTCTATAGTAAATTTTGCAAAAATTAATTTTTTACTGTCTCAAATTTTAATTACGCCAGGGATTGCCTTTTCTATAGTAAATTTTGCAAAAAATAATTGTTTAGTGTCTCAAATTTTAATTACGCCAGGGATTACCTTTTCTATAGTAAATTATTCAAAAATTCATTTTTTACTGTCTCAAATTTTAATTACGCCAGGGATTGCCTTTTCTATAGTAAATTATTCAAAAATTCATTTTTTACTGTCTCAAATTTTAATTACGCCAGGGATTGCCTTTTCTATAGTAAATTATTCAAAAATTCATTTTTTACTGTCACAAATTTTAATTACGCCAGGGATTGCCTTTTCTATAGTAAATTTTGCAAAAAATAATTTTTTACTGTCGCAAATTTTAATTACGCCAGGAATTGCCTTTTCTATAGTAAATTATTCAAAAAATAATTTTTTACTGTCGCAAATTTTAATTACGCCAGGGATTGCCTTTTCTATAGTAAATTTTGCAAAAAATAATTGTTTAGTGTCGCAAATTTTAATTACGCCAGGGATTGCCTTTTCTATAGTAAATTATTCAAAAAATAATTTTTTCTCTCACAAATTTTAATTACGCCAGGGATTGCCTTTTCTATAGTAAATTTTGCAAAAAATAATTTTTTACTGTCGCAAATTTTAATTACGCCAGGGATTGCCTTTTCTATAGTAAATTATTCAAAAAATAATTTTTTACTGTCGCAAATTTTAATTACGCCAGGGATTGCCTTTTCTCTAGTAAATTATTAAAAAAATAATTGTTTAGTGTCGCAAATTTTAATTACGCCAGGGATTGCCTTTTCTATAGTAAATTATTCAAAAAATAATTTTTTTCTGTCGCAAATTTTAATTACGCCAGGGATTGCCTTTTCTATAGTAAATTATTCAAAAAATAATTTTTTACTGTCGCAAATTTTAATTACGCCAGGGATTGCCTTTTCTTTAGAAAATTTTGCAAAAACTAATTTTTTACTGTTGCAAATTTTAATTACGCCAGGGATTGCCTTTTCTATAGTAAATGTTACAAAAAATAATTGTTTAGTGTCGCAAATTTTAATTACGCCAGGGATTGCCTTTTCTATAGTAAATTATTCAAAAAAATAATTTTTTCTGTCACAAATTTTAATTACGCCAGGGATTGCCTTTTCTATAGTAAATTATTCAAAAATTCATTTTTTACTGTCTCAAATTTTAATTACGCCAGGGATTGCCTTTTCTATAGTAAATTATTCAAAAATTCATTTTTTACTGTCTCAAATTTTAATTACGCCAGGGATTGCCTTTTCTATAGTAAATTATTCAAAAATTCATTTTTTACTGTCTCAAATTTTAATTACGCCAGGAATTGCCTTTTCTATAGTAAATTTTGCAAAAAATAATTTTTTACTGTAGCAAATTTTAATTACGCCAGGGATTGCCTTTTCTATAGTAAATTATTCAAAAATTCATTTTTTAATGTCGCAAATTTTAATTACGCCAGGGATTGCCTTTTCTATAGTAAATTATTCAAAAAATAATTGTTTAGTGTCGCAAATTTTAATTACGACAGGGATTGCCTTTTCTATAGTAAATTATTCAAAATTCATTTTTTACTGTCTCAAATTTTAATTACGCCAGGGATTGCCTTTTCTATAGTAAATTTTGCAAAAAATAATTGTGTAGTGTCTCAAATTTTAATTACGCCAGGGATTGCCTTTTCTATAGTAAATTATTCAAAAATTCATTTTTTACTGTCTCAAATTTTAATTACGCCAGGGATTGCCTTTTCTATAGTAAATTATTCAAAAAATAATTTTTTACTGTCGCAAATTTTAATTACGCCAGGGATTGCCTTTTCTATAGTAAATTTTGCAAAAAATAATTGTTTAGTGTCGCAAATTTTAATTACGCCAGGGATTGCCTTTTCTATAGTAAATTATTCAGAAAATAATTTTATACTATCGCAAATTTTAATTACGCCAGGGATTGCCTTTTCTATAGTAAATTATACAAAAAAATAATTTTTTACTGTTGCAAATTTTAATTACGCCAGGGATTGCCTTTTCTATAGTAAATTTTGCAAAAATTAATTTTTTACTGTCTCAAATTTTAATTACGCCAGGGATTGCCTTTTCTATAGTAAATTTTGCAAAAAAATAATTGTTTAGTGTCTCAAATTTTAATTACGCCAGGGATTGCCTTTTCTATAGTAAATTATTCAAAAAATAATTTTTTACTGTCGCAAATTTTAATTACGCCAGGGATTGCCTTTTCTATAGTAAATTATTCAAAAAATAATTTTTTACTCTCGCAAATTTTAATTACGCCAGGGATTGCCTTTTCTATAGTAAATTATTCAAAAAATAATTGTTTAGTGTCGCAAGTTTTAATTACGCCAGGGATTGCCTTTTCTATAGTAAATTATTCAAAAAATAATTTTTTACTGTTGCAAATTTTAATTACGCCAGGGATTGCGTTTTCTATAGTAAATTTTGCAAAAATTAATTTTTTACTGTCTCAAATTTTAATTACGCCAGGGATTGCCTTTTCTATAGTAAATTTTGCAAAAAATAATTGTTTAGTGTCTCAAATTTTAATTACGCCAGGGATTACCTTTTCTATAGTAAATTATTCAAAAATTCATTTTTTACTGTCTCAAATTTTAATTACGCCAGGGATTGCCTTTTCTATAGTAAATTATTCAAAAATACATTTTTTACTGTCTCAAATTTTAATTACGCCAGGGATATAGTAAATTATTCAAAAATTCATTTTTTACTGTCGCAAATTTTAATTACGCCAGGGATTGCCTTTTCTATAGTAAATTTTGCAAAAAATAATTTTTTACTGTCGCAAATTTTAATTACGCCAGGGATTGCCTTTTCTATAGTAAATTATTCAAAAAATAATTTTTTACTGTCGCAAATTTTAATTACGCCAGGGATTGCCTTTTCTATAGTAAATTTTGCAAAAAATAATTGTTTAGTGTCGCAAATTTTAATTACGCCAGGGATTGCCTTTTCTATAGTAAATTATTCAAAAAATAATTTTTTCTGTCACAAATTTTAATTACGCCAGGGATTGCCTTTTCTATAGTAAATTATTCAAAAATTCATTTTTTACTGTCTCAAATTTTAATTATGCCAGGGATTGCCTTTTCTATAGTAAATTTTGCAAAAAATAATTTTTTAGTGTCGCAAATTTTAATTACGCCAGGGATTGCCTTTTCTATAGTAAATTATTCAAAAAAATAATTTTTTCTGTCACAAATTTTAATTACGCCATGGATTGCCTTTTCTATAGTAAATTATTCAAAAATTCATTTTTTACTGTCTCAAATTTTAATTACGCCAGGGATTGCCTTTTCTATAGTAAATTATTCAAAAATTCATTTTTTACTGTCTCAAATTTTAGTTACGCCAGGGATTGCCTTTTCTATAGTAAATTATTCAAAAAATAATTTTTTCTGTCACAAATTTTAATTACGCCAGGGATTGCCTTTTCTATAGTAAATTATTCAAAAATTCATTTTTTACTGTCGCAAATTTTAATTACGCCAGGGATTGCCTTTTCTATGGTAAATTATTCAAAAATTCATTTTTTACTGTCTCAAATTTTAATTACGCCAGGGATTGCCTTTTCTATAGTAAATTATTCAAAAATTCATTTTTTACTGTCTCAAATTTTAATTACGCCAGGGATTGCCTTTTCTATAGTAAATTATTCAAAAATTCATTTTTTACTGTCGCAAATTTTAATTACGCCAGGGATTGCCTTTTCTATAGTAAATTTGCAAAAAATAATTTTTTACTGTCGCAAATTTTAATTACGCCAGGGATTGCCTTTTCTATAGTAAATTATTCAAAAAATAATTTTTTACTGTCGCAAATTTTAATTACGCCAGGGATTGCCTTTTCTATAGTAAATTTTGCAAAAAATAATTGTTTAGTGTCGCAAATTTTAATTACGCCAGGGATTGCCTTTTCTATATTAAATTATTCAAAAAATAATTTTTTCGGTCACAAATTTTAATTACGCCAGGGATTGCCTTTTCTATAGTAAATTTTGCAAAAAATAATTTTTTACTGTCGCAAATTTTAATTACGCCAGGGATTGCCTTTTCTATAGTAAATTATTCAAAAAATAATTTTTTACTCTCGCAAATTTTAATTACGCCAGGGATTGCCTTTTCTATAGTAAATTTTGCAAAAAATAATTGTTTAGTGTCGCAAATTTTAATTACGCCAGGGATTGCCTTTTCTATAGTAAATTATTCAGAAAATAATTTTATACTATCGCAAATTTTAATTACGCCAGGGATTGCCTTTTCTATAGTAAATTATACAAAAAAAATAATTTTTTACTGTTGCAAATTTTAATTACGCCAGGGATTGCCTTTTCTATAGTAAATTTTGCAAAAATAATTTTTTACTATCTCAAATTTTAATTACGCCAGGGATTGCCTTTTCTATAGTAAATTTTGCAAAAAATAATTGTTTAGTGTCTCAAATTTTAATTACGCCAGGGATTGCCTTTTCTATAGTAAATTATTCAAAAAATAATTTTTTACTGTCGCAAATTTTAATTACGCCAGGGATTTTTTTTTTTTTTTTTTTTTTTTTATATTATTAAGCCAAGCTCAGGGGATACCCTATGATGCAAAGCACAGCATGGCAGGAAGGAGATAGGGAAAGGATTAGGGGATGTGAGGAGAGTGGCGGAGGTGCCGATGTGTGTCGTCCTTAACTTCCGCAGATTGTATGCCGGAGGAAAAACAGAAGATGGTAAGCTGTTCCACATTCGCACTGTTCGGGATAAAAAAGCATCTCGGAATTTTACTGTACGGCCGAAAGTAATTTGAAGGGTTAAAGGATGTGCGCGGTTTGCAGCGCGAGTATTGCGTGCAGGAATCATTCTACAAGGGATTAGACTAGATATTTCATCAGAACATTGACCATGCATATAGCGATAAAGGAGCGAAAGGCATCCAACATTGCGGCGGTGCTCGAGTGAGTCGATATGACAAGTTATTGCCAAATCGCCAATGAGCTTGAAGGCTCTCTTTTGGACAATATCCAATGAAGCTAAGGCTGTGCGACCAGCCCCGGCCCATATATGGGAGTTGTATTCCATTCTAGGTCTAATGTAGGACTTGTAGAGGAGCGCTAGATTTGACGGGCTGAAATATTTCTTACACCTTTTCAGAAATCCAAGACATTTCGATGCTTCTTTGGCAACAGAGAAGATGTGATCTGTCCAGTTTAACTTACTGGAAATATTAATGCCAAGAATGCTTAGTGACGGTGAATCAGAAATTAATGCTCCATCAAAAGAAACGGGTGTGGTTAAGTTATGATCTTGTTTTAATGAGATGAGACAGCTTTGAGTCTTAGATGCATTGAATTCGACGCGATTCGCTTTGCCCCAAGCGAGGATACTGTTAAGATCGTTATTCAATGATCTAGTCATGCAATCTCGTTTAACACATGCGGCATTCCCCCTGGATTCCGCAAGAGTGTCAAAGGAGTAAGCGAAATCAAGAGTACTGTCATCTGCGAAACAATGGATGGGATTGAAAGTAAGGGAAAGCAGATCATTAATGAAAACTAAAAAGAGAGTTGGAGAGATAACAGAGCCTTGAGGCACACCGGCATTTATGGGATGCGGTTCAGATGTAACGCCATCTAATACAACACGTATTTGGCGACTAGATAGGAAACTTTCAATCCATAATAGAAGAGGAGGGGAGAGACCAAGTGCTTTAAGTTTGGCTAAAAGGGCTGGATGCCAGACTCTATCAAAGGCTCTTGAAATATCTAGAGCAACGATTTTAGACTCACCAAAATTGTGAAGACTACGGTTCCAACGTTCCGTAAGAAAGGTCAGCAAGTCTCCAGATGAGCGTCCAGCTCGGAAGCCATATTGGCGATCGTTGATGAGATGATTAGTTTCTAGATACTTCATTAATTTTGAGTTAATGATAGATTCAAAAACCTTTGAAAGAATCGAAGTGATGGCAATTGGTCGATAATTTGAGGGATCGCTACCCTCTCCTTTCTTAGGAATAGGCTGAACGTGAGCTAGCTTCCAAGCAGTTGGAAATTTTCCTGTCGAATAAGACAAGTAGAAGAGTTTTGCGCAGAGGTTTAGCCAAGGATGAGGCGCAGCTTTTAATTAACAGGGGCGAAAAACCATCAGGACCTGCGGCTTTGGAGACGTTGATATCCTTAAGGACCCTGAACACATCCCTCGTACGAACGTGTATTGGCTCTTGTACACATTCACACGGGCGATGCAAAACAGGTGTTTGTGAAGTTGGTGGAAGACGAGAATTTGAAGCGAATCTAGCAGCTAAAATATTAGCTTTATCCAGGGAGTCAACAATCACTTCTCCATTATTAAGTAGTGAAGGTATAGAGGAACTGGTGAAATTGTTCCTGATGGTTTTGACCAGGGACCAGAAACCTTTGCTACCTTTGCGGCTTGTCAAGATTCTTTGTCTAATATTCTGGTCAAAAAGAAATTTTTCTCTCTGGATAATGGACTTGCAGGTGTTCCGTGCAGTCTTGTAGACTTGTTTCATTTCCGGACATGGATGCAATTGATAGGCGCGAAAAGCAGACTCTTTCGCTTTTATAGCTTGGTTACACTTATCGTTAAACCAGGAGCGATCATGCTGTTGTTGAGACCTGCTGTAAGAATACGGAATGTATTCACGCATGCCAAGATTTAGTATGTTACTAAATTGTAATGTGCATTCATCAACATCCCTCGAAGCAAAACAAACCGACCAATCAATTTCTTTAAGATACTTATTGAGACTTTCCCAATCAGCATTCTTATAGTGCCAAAGAAGCCTACTTGTAGGTGGAGCAGTTGGGCGGCACAGGTTTGAGGTGGTAAATTGAGCCGTGATTAAACAATGGTCTGAATTTCCAAGAGGGGAACCGACTGAAATGGAATATTTGTCAGGATGAGATGTTAGAAACAAGTCGAGTAAATTAGCTTTATCTCCAGCTGCATCAGGAATTCGCGTTGGTGCATCCACTAGCTGTTGCAGGGATTGCCTTTTCTATAGTAAATTATTCAAAAAATAATTTTTTACTCTCGCAAATTTTAATTACGCCAGGGATTGCCTTTTCTATAGTAAATTATTCAAAAAATAATTGTTTAGTGTCGCAAGTTTTAATTACGCCAGGGATTGCCTTTTCTATAGTAAATTATTCAAAAAATAATTTTTTACTGTTGCAAATTTTAATTACGCCAGGGATTGCGTTTTCTATAGTAAATTTTGCAAAAATTAATTTTTTACTGTCTCAAATTTTAATTACGCCAGGGATTGCCTTTTCTATAGTAAATTTTGCAAAAAATAATTGTTTAGTGTCTCAAATTTTAATTACGCCAGGGATTACCTTTTCTATAGTAAATTATTCAAAAATTCATTTTTTACTGTCTCAAATTTTAATTACGCCAGGGATTGCCTTTTCTATAGTAAATTATTCAAAAATTCATTTTTTACTGTCTCAAATTTTAATTACGCCAGGGATATAGTAAATTATTCAAAAATTCATTTTTTACTGTCGCAAATTTTAATTACGCCAGGGATTGCCTTTTCTATAGTAAATTTTGCAAAAAATAATTTTTTACTGTCGCAAATTTTAATTACGCCAGGGATTGCCCTTTCTATAGTAAATTATTCAAAAAATAATTTTTTACTGTCGCAAATTTTAATTACGCCAGGGATTGCCTTTTCTATAGTAAATTTTGCAAAAAATAATTGTTTAGTGTCGCAAATTTTAATTACGCCAGGGATTGCATTTTCTATAGTAAATTATTCAAAAAATAATTTTTTCTGTCACAAATTTTAATTACGCCAGGGATTGCCTTTTCTATAGTAAATTTTGCAAAAAATAATTTTTTACTGTCGCAAATTTTTCTTACGCCAGGGATTGCCTTTTCTATAGTAAATTATTCAAAAAATAATTTTTTACTGTCGCAAATTTTAATTACGCCAGGGATTGCCTTTTCTATAGTAAATTATTCAAAAAATAATTGTTTAGTGTCGCAAATTTTAATTACGCCAGGGATTGCCTTTTCTATAGTAAATTATTCAAAAAATAATTTTTTTCGGTCGCAATTTTAATTACGCCAGGGATTGCCTTTTCTATAGTAAATTATTCAAAAAATCATTTTTTACTGTCTCAAATTTTAATTACGCCAGGGATTGCCTTTTCTATAGTAAATTATTCAAAAATTCATTTTTTACTGTCTCAAATTTTAATTACGCCAGGATTGCCTTTTCTATAGTAAATTATTCAAAAAAATAATTTTTTCTGTCACAAATTTTAATTACGCCAGGGATTGCCTTTTCTATAGTAAATTATTCAAAAATTCATTTTTTACTGTCTCAAATTTTAGTTACGCCAGGGATTGCCTTTTCTATAGTAAATTATTCAAAAATTCATTTTTTACTGTCTCAAATTTTAATTACGCCAGGGATTGCCTTTTCTATAGTAAATTATTCAAAAATTCATTTTTTACTGTCTCAAATTTTAATTATGCCAGGGATTGCCTTTTCTATAGTAAATTTTGCAAAAAATAATTTTTTAGTGTCGAAAATTTTAATTACGCCAGGGATTGCCTTTTCTATAGTAAATTATTCAAAAAAATAATTTTTTCTGTCACAAATTTTAATTACGCCAGGGATTGCCTTTTCTATAGTAAATTATTCAAAAATTCATTTTTTACTGTCTCAAATTTTAATTACGCCAGGGATTGCCTTTTCTATAGTAAATTATTCAAAAATTCATTTTTTACTGTCTCAAATTTTAGTTACGCCAGGGATTGCCTTTTCTATAGTAAATTATTCAAAAAATAATTTTTCTGTCACAAATTTTAATTACGCCAGGGATTGCCTTTTCTATAGTAAATTTTGCAAAAATAATTTTCTACTGTCGCAAATTTTAATTACGACAGGGATTGCCTTTTCTATAGTAAATTATTCAAAAATTAATTTTTTTCTGTCGCAAATTTTAATTACGCCAGGGATTGCCTTTTCTATAGTAAATTATTCAAAAATTCATTTCTTACTGTCTCAAATTTTAATTACGCCAGGGATTGCCTTTTCTATAGTAAATTATTCAAAAATTCATTTTTCACTGTCTCAAATTTTAATTATGCCAGGGATTGCCTTTTCTATAGTAAATTTTGCAAAAAATAATTTATTACTGTCGCAAATTTTAATTACGCCAGCGATTGCCTTTTCTATAGTAAATTATTCAAAAATTCATTTTTTACTGTCGCAAATTTTAATTACGCCAGGGATTGCCTTTTCTATGGTAAATTATTCAAAAATTCATTTTTTACTGTCTCAAATTTTAATTACGCCAGGGATTGCCTTTTCTATAGTAAATTATTCAAAAATTCATTTTTTACTGTCTCAAATTTTAATTACGCCAGGGATTGCCTTTTCTATAGTAAATTATTCAAAAAATAATTTTTTACTGTCGCAATTTTAATTACGCCAGGGATTGCCTTTTCTATAGTAAATTTTGCAAAAACTAATTGTTTAGTGTCGCAAATTTTAATTACGCCAGGGATTGCCTTTTCTATATTAAATTATTCAAAAAATAATTTTTTCGGTCACAAATTTTAATTACGCCAGGATTGCCTTTTCTATAGTAAATTTTGCAAAAAATAATTTTTTACTGTCGCAAATTTTAATTACGCCAGGATTGCCTTTTCTATAGTAAATTATTCAAAAAATAATTTTTTACTCTCGCAAATTTTAATTACGCCAGGGATTGCCTTTTCTATAGTAAATTTTGCAAAAAATAATTGTTTAGTGTCGCAAATTTTAATTACGCCAGGGATTGCCTTTTCTATAGTAAATTATTCAGAAAATAATTTTATACTATCGCAAATTTTAATTACGCCAGGGATTGCCTTTTCTATAGTAAATTATACAAAAAAATAATTTTTTACTGTTGCAAATTTTAATTACGCCAGGGATTGCCTTTTCTATAGTAAATTTTGCAAAAATTAATTTTTTACTATCTCAAATTTTAATTACGCCAGGGATTGCCTTTTCTATAGTAAATTTTGCAAAAAATAATTGTTTAGTGTCTCAAATTTTAATTACGCCAGGGATTGCCTTTTCTATAGTAAATTATTCAAAAAAATAATTTTTTACTGTCGCAAATTTTAATTACGCCAGGGATTTTTTTTTTTTTTTTTTTTTTATATTATTAAGCCAAGCTCAGGGGATACCCTATGATGCAAAGCACAGCATGGCAGGAAGGAGATAGGGAAAGGATTAGGGGATGTGAGGAGAGTGGCGGAGGTGCCGATGTGTGTCGTCCTTAAACTTGCGCAGATTGTATGCCGGAGGAAAAACAGAAGATGGTAAGCTGTTCCACATTCGCACTGTTCGGGATAAAAAAGCATCTCGGAATTTTACTGTACGGCCGAAAGTAATTTGAAGGGTTAAAGGATGTGCGCGGTTTGCAGCGCGAGTATTGCGTGCAGGAATCATTCTACAAGGGATTAGACTAGATATTTCATCAGAACATTGACCATGCATATAGCGATAAAGGAGCGAAAGGCATCCAACATTGCGGCGGTGCTCGAGTGAGTCGATATGACAAGTTATTGCCAAATCGCCAATGAGCTTGAAGGCTCTCTTTTGGACAATATCCAATGAAGCTAAGGCTGTGCGACCAGCCCCGGCCCATATATGGGAGTTGTATTCCATTCTAGGTCTAATGTAGGACTTGTAGAGGAGCGCTAGATTTGACGGGCTGAAATATTTCTTACACCTTTTCAGAAATCCAAGACATTTCGATGCTTCTTTGGCAACAGAGAAGATGTGATCTGTCCAGTTTAACTTACTGGAAATATTAATGCCAAGAATGCTTAGTGACGGTGAATCAGAAATTAATGCTCCATCAAAAGAAACGGGTGTGGTTAAGCTATGATCTTGTTTTAATGAGATGAGACAGCTTTGAGTCTTAGATGCATTGAATTCGACGCGATTCGCTTTGCCCCAAGCGAGGATACTGTTAAGATCGTTATTCAATGATCTAGTCATGCAATCTCGTTTAACACATGCGGCATTCCCCCTGGATTCCGCAAGAGTGTCAAAGGAGTAAGCGAAATCAAGAGTACTGTCATCTGCGAAACAATGGATGGGATTGAAAGTAAGGGAAAGCAGATCATTAATGAAAACTAAAAAGAGAGTTGGAGAGATAACAGAGCCTTGAGGCACACCGGCATTTATGGGATGCGGTTCAGATGTAACGCCATCTAATACAACACGTATTTGGCGACTAGATAGGAAACTTTCAATCCATAATAGAAGAGGAGGGGAGAGACCAAGTGCTTTAAGTTTGGCTAAAAGGGCTGGATGCCAGACTCTATCAAAGGCTCTTGAAATATCTAGAGCAACGATTTTAGACTCACCAAAATTGTGAAGACTACGGTTCCAACGTTCCGTAAGAAAGGTCAGCAAGTCTCCAGATGAGCGTCCAGCTCGGAAGCCATATTGGCGATCGTTGATGAGATGATTAGTTTCTAGATACTTCATTAATTTTGAGTTAATGATAGATTCAAAAACCTTTGAAAGAATCGAAGTGATGGCAATTGGTCGATAATTTGAGGGATCGCTACCCTCTCCTTTCTTAGGAATAGGCTGAACGTGAGCTAGCTTCCAAGCAGTTGGAAATTTTCCTGTCGAATAAGACAAGTAGAAGAGTTTGCGCAGAGGTTTAGCCAAGGATGAGGCGCAGCTTTTAATTAACAGGGGCGAAAAACCATCAGGACCTGCGGCTTTGGAGACGTTGATATCCTTAAGGACCCTGAACACATCCCTCGTACGAACGTGTATTGGCTCTTGTACACATTCACACGGGCGATGCAAAACAGGTGTTTGTGAAGTTGGTGGAAGACGAGAATTTGAAGCGAATCTAGCAGCTAAAATATTAGCTTTATCCAGGGAGTCAACAATCACTTCTCCATTATTAAGTAGTGAAGGTATAGAGGAACTGGTGAAATTGTTCCTGATGGTTTTGACCAGGGACCAGAAACCTTTGCTACCTTTGCGGCTTGTCAAGATTCTTTGTCTAATATTCTGGTCAAAAAGAAATTTTTCTCTCTGGATAATGGACTTGCAGGTGTTCCGTGCAGTCTTGTAGACTTGTTTCATTTCCGGACATGGATGCAATTGATAGGCGCGAAAAGCAGACTCTTTCGCTTTTATAGCTTGGTTACACTTATCGTTAAACCAGGAGCGATCATGCTGTTGTTGAGACCTGCTGTAAGAATACGGAATGTATTCACGCATGCCAAGATTTAGTATGTTACTAAATTGTAATGTGCATTCATCAACATCCCTCGAAGCAAAACAAACCGACCAATCAATTTCTTTAGATACTTATTGAGACTTTCCCAATCAGCATTCTTATAGTGCCAAAGAAGCCTACTTGTAGGTGGAGCAGTTGGGCGGCACAGGTTTGAGGTGGTAAATTGAGCCGTGATTAAACAATGGTCTGAATTTCCAAGAGGGGAACCGACTGAAATGGAATATTTGTCAGGATGAGATGTTAGAAACAAGTCGAGTAAATTAGCTTTATCTCCAGCTGCATCAGGAATTCGCGTTGGTGCATCCACTAGCTGTTGCAGGGATTGCCTTTTCTATAGTAAATTATTCAAAAAATAATTTTTTACTCTCGCAAATTTTAATTACGCCAGGGATTGCCTTTTCTATAGTAAATTATTCAAAAAATAATTGTTTAGTGTCGCAAGTTTTAATTACGCCAGGGATTGCCTTTTCTATAGTAAATTATTCAAAAAATAATTTTTTACTGTTGCAAATTTTAATTACGCCAGGGATTGCGTTTTCTATAGTAAATTTTGCAAAAATTAATTTTTTACTGTCTCAAATTTTAATTACGCCAGGGATTGCCTTTTCTATAGTAAATTTTGCAAAAAATAATTGTTTAGTGTCTCAAATTTTAATTACGCCAGGGATTACCTTTTCTATAGTAAATTATTCAAAAATTCATTTTTTACTGTCTCAAATTTTATTACGCCAGGGATTGCCTTTTCTATAGTAAATTATTCAAAAATTCATTTTTTACTGTCTCAAATTTTAATTACGCCAGCGATATAGTAAATTATTCAAAAATTCATTTTTTACTGTCGCAAATTTTAATTACGCCAGGGATTGCCTTTTCTATAGTAAATTTTGCAAAAAATAATTTTTTACTGTCGCAAATTTTAATTACGCCAGGGATTGCCCTTTCTATAGTAAATTATTCAAAAAATAATTTTTTACTGTCGCAAATTTTAATTACGCCAGGGATTGCCTTTTCTATAGTAAATTTTAATTGTTTAGTGTCGCAAATTTTAATTACGCCAGGGATTGCCTTTTCTATAGTAAATTATTCAAAAAATAATTTTTTCTGTCACAAATTTTAATTACGCCAGGGATTGCCTTTTCTATAGTAAATTTTGCAAAAAATAATTTTTTACTGTCGCAAATTTTTCTTACGCCAGGGATTGCCTTTTCTATAGTAAATTATTCAAAAAATAATTTTTTACTGTCGCAAATTTTAATTACGCCAGGATTGCCTTTTCTATAGTAAATTATTCAAAAAATAATTGTTTAGTGTCGCAAATTTTAATTACGCCAGGGATTGCCTTTTCTATAGTAAATTATTCAAAAAATAATTTTTTTCGGTCGCAAATTTTAATTACGCCAGGGATTGCCTTTTCTATAGTAAATTATTCAAAAAATCATTTTTTACTGTCTCAAATTTTAATTACGCCAGGGATTGCCTTTTCTATAGTAAATTATTCAAAAATTCATTTTTTACTGTCTCAAATTTTAATTACGCCAGGGATTGCCTTTTCTATAGTAAATTATTCAAAAAAATAATTTTTTCTGTCACAAATTTTAATTACGCCAGGGATTGCCTTTTCTATAGTAAATTATTCAAAAATTCATTTTTTACTGTCTCAAATTTTAGTTACGCCAGGGATTGCCTTTTCTATAGTAAATTATTCAAAAATTCATTTTTTACTGTCTCAAATTTTAATTACGCCAGGGATTGCCTTTTCTATAGTAAATTATTCAAAAATTCATTTTTTACTGTCTCAAATTTTAATTATGCCAGGGATTGCCTTTTCTATAGTAAATTTTGCAAAAAATAATTTTTTAGTGTCGAAAATTTTAATTACGCCAGGGATTGCCTTTTCTATAGTAAATTATTCAAAAAAATAATTTTTTCTGTCACAAATTTTAATTACGCCAGGGATTGCCTTTTCTATAGTAAATTATTCAAAAATTCATTTTTTACTGTCTCAAATTTTAATTACGCCAGGGATTGCCTTTTCTATAGTAAATTATTCAAAAATTCATTTTTTACTGTCTCAAATTTTAGTTACGCCAGGGATTGCCTTTTCTATAGTAAATTATTCAAAAAATAATTTTTTCTGTCACAAATTTTAATTACGCCAGGGATTGCCTTTTCTATAGTAAATTTTGCAAAAAATAATTTTTTACTGTCGCAAATTTTAATTACGACAGGGATTGCCTTTTCTATAGTAAATTATTCAAAAATTAATTTTTTTCTGTCGCAAATTTTAATTACGCCAGGGATTGCCTTTTCTATAGTAAATTATTCAAAAATTCATTTCTTACTGTCTCAAATTTTAATTACGCCAGGGATTGCCTTTTCTATAGTAAATTATTCAAAAATTCATTTTTCACTGTCTCAAATTTTAATTATGCCAGGGATTGCCTTTTCTATAGTAAATTTTGCAAAAAATAATTTATTACTGTCGCAAATTTTAATTACGCCAGCGATTGCCTTTTCTATAGTAAATTATTCAAAAATTCATTTTTTACTGTCGCAAATTTTAATTACGCCAGGGATTGCCTTTTCTATGGTAAATTATTCAAAAATTCATTTTTTACTGTCTCAAATTTTAATTACGCCAGGGATTGCCTTTTCTATAGTAAATTATTCAAAAATTCATTTTTTACTGTCTCAAATTTTAATTACGCCAGGGATTGCCTTTTCTATAGTAAATTATTCAAAAATTCATTTTTTACTGTCGCAAATTTTAATTACGCCAGGGATTGCCTTTTCTATAGTAAATTTTGCAAAAAATAATTTTTTACTGTCGCAAATTTTAATTACGCCAGGGATTGCCTTTTCTATAGTAAATTATTCAAAAAATAATTTTTTACTGTCGCAAATTTTAATTACGCCAGGGATTGCCTTTTCTATAGTAAATTTTGCAAAAACTAATTGTTTAGTGTCGCAAATTTTAATTACGCCAGGGATTGCCTTTTCTATATTAAATTATTCAAAAAATAATTTTTTCGGTCACAAATTTTAATTACGCCAGGGATTGCCTTTTCTATAGTAAATTTTGCAAAAAATAATTTTTTACTGTCGCAAATTTTAATTACGCCAGGGATTGCCTTTTCTATAGTAAATTATTCAAAAAATAATTTTTTACTCTCGCAAATTTTAATTACGCCAGGGATTGCCTTTTCTATAGTAAATTATTCAAAAAATAATTATTTAGTGTCGCAAATTTTAATTACGCCAGGGATTGCCTTTTCTATAGTAAATTATTCAAAAAATAATTTTTTACTGTCCCAAATTTTAATTACGCCAGGGATTGCCTTTTCTATAGTAAATTTTGCAAAAAATAATTGTTTAGTGTCTCAAATTTTAATTACGCCAGGGATTGCCTTTTCTATAGTAAATTATTCAAAAATTCATTTTTTACTGTCGCAAATTTTAATTACGCCAGGGATTGCCTTTTCTATAGTAAATTATTCAAAAATTCATTTTTTACTGTCGCAAATTTTAATTACGCCAGGGATTGCTTTTCTATAGTAAATTTTGCAAAAAATAATTTTTTACTGTCGCAAATTTTAATTACGCCAGGGATTGCCTTTTCTACAGTAAATTATTCAAAAATTCATTTTTTACTGTCTCAAATTTTAATTACGCCAGGGATTGCCTTTTCTATAGTAAATTATTCAAAAATTCATTTTTTACTGTCTCAAATTTTAACTACGCCAGGGATTGCCTTTTCTATAGTAAATTTTGCAAAAAATAATTGTTTAGTGTCGCAAATTTTAATTACGACAGGGATTGCCTTTTCTATAGTAAATTATTCAAAAATTCATTTTTTACTGTCTCAAACTTTAATTACGCCAGGGATTGCCTTTTCTATAGTAAATTATTCAAAAAATAATTGTTTAGTGTCGCAAATTTTAATTACGCCAGGGATTGCCTTTTCTATAGTAAATTATTCAAAAAATAATTTTTTTCTGTCGCAAATTTTAATTACGACAGGGATTGCCTTTTCTATAGTAAATTATTCAAAAATTCATTTTTTACTGTCTCAAATTTTAATTACGCCAGGGATTGCCTTTTCTATAGTAAATTATTCAAAAATTCATTTTTTACTGGCGCAAATTTTAATTACGCCAGGGATTGCCTTTTCTATAGTCAATTATTCAAAAAATTCATTTTTTACTGTCTCAAATTTTAATTACGCCAGGGATTGCCTTTTCTATAGTAAATTATTCAAAAATTCATTTTTTACTGTCTCAAATTTTAATTACGCCAGGGGATTGCTTTTCTATAGTAAATTTTGCAAAAAATAATTTTTTACTGTCGTAAATTTTAATTACGCCAGGGATTGCCTTTTCTATAGTAAATTATTCAAAAATTCATTTTTTACTGTCGCAAATTTTAATTACGCCAGGGATTGCCTTTTCTATAGTAAATTATTCAAAAAATAATTGTTTAGTGTCGCAAATTTTAATTACGCCAGGGATTGCCTTTTCTATAGTAAATTATTCAAAAAATAATTTTTTTTCTGTCGCAAATTTTAATTACGCCAGGGATTGCCTTTTCTATAGTAAATTATTCAAAAATTCATTTTTTACTGTCTCAAATTTTAATTACGCCAGGGATTGCCTTTTCTATAGTAAATTATTCAAAAATTCATTTTTTACCGTCTCAAATTTTAATTACGCCAGGGATTGCCTTTTCTATAGTAAATTTTGCAAAAAATAATTGTTTAGTGTCGCAAATTTTAATTACGACAGGGATTGCCTTTTCTATAGTAAATTATTCAAAAATTCATTTTTTACTGTCTCAAATTTTAATTACGCCAGGGATTGCCTTTTCTATAGTAAATTTTGCAAAAAATAATTGTTTAGTGTCTCAAATTTTAATTACGCCAGGGATTGCCTTTTCTATAGGAAATTATTCAAAAATTCATTTTTTACTGTCTCAAATTTTAATTACGCCAGGGATTGCCTTTTCTATAGTAAATTATTCAAAAATTCATTTTTTACTGTCTCAAATTTTAATTACGCCAGGGATTGCCTCTTTCTATAGTAAATTTTGCAACAAAATAATTGTTTAGTGTCGCAATTTTAATTACGACAGGGATTGCCTTTTTCTATAGTAAATTATTCAAAAATTCATTTTTTACTGTCTCAAATTTTAATTACGCCAGGGATTGCCTTTTCTATAGTAAATTTTGCAAAAAATAATTGTTTAGTGTCGCAAATTTTAATTACGCCAGGGATTGCCTTTTCTATAGTAAATTTTGCAAAAAAATAATTTTTTACTGTCGCAAATTTTAATTACGCCAGGGATTGCCTTTTCTATAGTAAATTATTCAAAAAATAATTTTTTACTTTCGCAAATTTTAATTACGCCAGGGATTGCCTATTCTATAGTAAATTTTGCAAAAAATAATTGTTTAGTGTCGCAAATTTTAATTACGCCAGGGATTGCCTTTTCTATAGTAAATTATTCAAAAAATAATTTTTTCTGTCACAAATTTTAATTACGCCAGGGATTGCCTTTTCTATAGTAAATTTTGCAAAAAATAATTTTTTACTGTCGCAAATTTTAATTACGCCAGGATTGCCTTTTCTATAGTAAATTATTCAAAAAAAAATTTTTTACTGTCGCAAATTTTAATTACGCCAGGGATTGCCTTTTCTATAGTAAATTATTCAAAAAATAATTGTTTAGTGTCGCAAATTTTAATTACGCCAGGGATTGCCTTTTCTATAGTAAATTATTCAAAAAATAATTGTTTAGTGTCGCAAATTTTAATTACGCCCAGGGATTGCCTTTTCTATAGTAAATTATTCAAAAAATAATTGTTTAGTGTCGCAAATTTTAATTACGCCAGGAATTGCCTTTCTGTAGTAAATTATTCAAAAAATAATTTTTTTCTGTCGCAAATTTTAATTACGCCAGGGATTGCCTTTTCTATAGTAAATTATTCAAAAAATAATTTTTTACTGTCTCAAATTTTAATTACGCAAGGGATTGCCTTTTCTATAGTAAATTATTCAAAAATTCATTTTTTACTGTCTCAAATTTTAATTACGCCAGGGATTGCCTTTTCTATAGTAAATTATTCAAAAAATAATTTTTTCTGTCACAAATTTTAATTACACCAGGGATTGCCTTTTCTATAGTAAATTTTGCAAAAAATAATTTTTTACTGTCGCAAATTTTAATTACGGCAGGGTTGCCTTTTCTATAGTAAATTATTCAAAAATTAATTTTTTTCTGTCGCAAATTTTAATTACGACAGGGATTGCCTTTTCTATAGTAAATTATTCAAAAAATAATTTTTTACTGTCTCAAATTTTAATTACGTCAGCGATTGCCTTTTCTATAGTAAATTATTCAAAAAATAATTTTTTACTGTCTCAAATTTTAATTACGCCAAGGATTGCCTTTTCTATAGTAAATTATTAAAAAATTCATTTTTTACTGTCTCAAATTTTAATTACGCCAGGGATTGCCTTTTCTATAGTAAATTATTCAAAAATTCATTTTTTACTGTCGCAAATTTTAATTACGCCAGGGATTGCCTTTTCTATAGTAAATTATTCAAAAATTCATTTTTTACTGTCGCAAATTTTAATTACGCCAGGGATTGCCTTTTCTATAGTAAATTATTCAAAAAATAATTTTTTACTGTCGCAAATTTTAATTACGCCAGGGATTGCTTTTCTATAGTAAATTTTGCAAAAAATAATTTTTTACTGTCGCAAATTTTAATTACGGCAGGGATTGCCTTTTCTATAGTAAATTATTCAAAAATTCATTTTTTACTGTCTCAAATTTTAATTACGCCAGGGATTGCCTTTTCTATAGTAAATTATTCAAAAATTCATTTTTTACTGTCTCAAATTTTAACTACGCCAGGGATTGCCTTTTCTATAGTAAATTTTGCAAAAAATAATTGTTTAGTGTCGCAAATTTTAATTACGACAGGGATTGCCTTTTCTATAGTAAATTATTCAAAAAATCATTTTTTTCTGTCGCAAATTTTAATTACGACAGGGATTGCCTTTTCTATAGTAAATTATTCAAAAATTCATTTTTTACTGTCTCAAATTTTAATTACGCCAGGGATTGCCTTTTCTATAGTAAATTATTCAAAAATTCATTTTTTACTGGCGCAAATTTTAATTACGCCAGGGATTGCCTTTTCTATAGTAAATTATTCAAAAATTCATTTTTTACTGTCTCAAATTTTAATTACGCCAGGGATTGCCTTTTCTATAGTAAATTATTCAAAAAATAATTTTTTACTGTCTCAAATTTTAATTACGCCAGGGATTGCTTTTCTATAGTAAATTTTGCAAAAAATAATTTTTTACTGTCGTCAATTTTAATTACGCCAGGGATTGCCTTTTCTATAGTAAATTATTCAAAAATTCATTTTTTACTGTCGCAAATTTTAGTTACGCCAGGGATTGCCTTTTCTATAGTAAATTATTCAAAAAATAATTGTTTAGTGTCGCAAATTTTAATTACGCCAGGGATTGCCTTTTCTATAGTAAATTATTCAAAAAATAATTTTTTTCTGTCGCAAATTTTAATTACGCCAGGGATTGCCTTTTCTATAGTAAATTATTCAAAAATTCATTTTTTACAGTCTCAAATTTTAATTACGCCAGGAATTGCCTTTTCTATAGTAAATTATTCAAAAATTCATTTTTTACTGTCTCAAATTTTAATTACGCCAGGGATTGCCTTTTCTATAGTAAATTTTGCAAAAAATAATTGTTTAGTGTCGCAAATTTTAATTACGACAGGGATTGCCTTTTCTATAGTAAATTATTCAAAAATTCATTTTTTACTGTCTCAAATTTTAATTACGCCAGGGATTGCCTTTTCTATAGTAAATTTTGCAAAAAATAATTGTTTAGTGTCTCAAATTTTAATTACGACAGGGATTGCCTTTTCTATAGTAAATTATTCAAAAATTCATTTTTTACTGTCGCAAATTTTAATTACGCCAGGGATTGCCTTTTCTATAGTAAATTTTGCAAAAAATAATTTTTTACTGTCGCAAATTTTAATTACGCCAGGGATTGCCTTTTCTATAGTAAATTATTCAAAAAATAATTTTTTACTTTCGCAAATTTTAATTACGCCAGGGATTGCCTTTTCTATAGTAAATTTTGCAAAAAATAATTGTTTAGTGTCTCAAATTTTAATTACGCCAGGGATTGTCTTTTCTATAGTAAATTATTCAAAAATTCATTTTTTACTGTCGCAAATTTTAATTACGCCAGGGATTGCCTTTTCTATAGTAAATTTTGCAAAAAATAATTTTTTACTGTCGCAAATTTTAATTACGCCAGGGATTGCCTTTTCTATAGTAAATTATTCAAAAAATAATTTTTACTTTCGCAAATTTTAATTACGCCAGGGATTGCCTTTTCTATAGTAAATTTTGCAAAAAATAATTGTTAAGTGTCGCAAATTTTAAATACGCCAGGGATTGCCTTTTCTATAGTAAATTATTCAAAAAATAATTTTTTCTGTCACAAATTTTAATTACGCCAGGGATTGCCTTTTCTATAGTAAATTTTGCAAAAAATAATTTTTTACTGTCGCAAATTTTAATTACGCCAGGGATTGCCATTTCTATAGTAAATTATTCAAAAAATAATTTTTTACTGTCGCAAATTTTAATTACGCCAGGGATTGCCTTTTCTATAGTAAATTATTCAAAAAATAATTGTTTAGTGTCGCAAATTTTAATTACGCCAGGGATTGCCTTTTCTATAGTAAATTATTCAAAAAATAATTGTTTAGTGTCGCAAATTTTAATTACGCCAGGGATTGCCTTTTCTATAGTAAATTATTCAAAAAATAATTGTTTAGTGTCGCCAATTTTAATTACGCCAGGAATTGCCTTTCTATAGTAAATTATTCAAAAAATAATTTTTTTCTGTCGCAAATTTTAATTACGCCAGGGATTGCCTTTTCTATAGTAAATTATTCAAAAAATAATTTTTTACTGTCTCAAATTTTAATTACGCCAGGGATTGCCTTTTCTATAGTAAATTATTCAAAAATTCATTTTTTACTGTCTCAAATTTTAATTACGCCAGGGATTGCCTTTTCTATAGTAAATTATTCAAAAAATAATTTTTCTGTCACAAATTTTAATTACACCAGGGATTGCCTTTTCTATAGTAAATTTTGCAAAAAATAATTTTTTACTGTCGCAAATTTTAATTACGGCAGGGATTGCCTTTTCTATAGTAAATTATTCAAAAATTAATTTTTTTCTGTCGCAAATTTTAATTACGCCAGGGATTGCCTTTTCTATAGTAAATTATTCAAAAAATAATTTTTTACTGTCTCAAATTTTAATTACGCCAGCGATTGCCTTTTCTATAGTAAATTATTCAAAAAATAATTTTTTACTGTCTCAAATTTTAATTACGCCAAGGATTGCCTTTTCTATAGTAAATTATTAAAAAATTCATTTTTTACTGTCTCAAATTTTAATTACGCCAGGGATTGCCTTTTCTATAGTAAATTATTCAAAAATTCATTTTTTACTGTCGCAAATTTTAATTACGCCAGGGATTTCCTTTTCTATAGTAAATTATTCAAAAATTCATTTTTTACTGTCGCAAATTTTAATTACGCCAGGGATTGCCTTTTCTATAGTAAATTATTCAAAAAATAATTTTTTACTTTCGCAAATTTTAATTACGCCAGGGATTGCCTTTTCTATAGTAAATTTTGCAAAAAATAATTGTTTAGTGTCGCAAATTTTAATTACGGCAGGGATTGCCTTTTCTATAGTAAATTATTCAAAAAATAATTTTTTCTGTCACAAATTTTAATTACGCCAGGGATTGCCTTTTCTATAGTAAATTTTGCAAAAAATAATTTTTTACTGTCGCAAATTTTAATTACGCCAGGGATTGCCTTTTCTATAGTAAATTATTCAAAAAATAATTTTTTACTGTCGCAAATTTTAATTACGCCAGGGATTGCCTTTTCTATAGTAAATTATTCAAAAAATAATTTTTTTCTGTCGCAAATTTTAATTACGCCAGGGATTGCCTTTTCTATAGTAAATTATTCAAAAAATAATTTTTTACTGTCTCAAATTTTAATTACGCCAGGGATTGCCTTTTCTATAGTAAATTATTCAAAAATTCATTTTTTACTGTCTCAAATTTTAATTACGCCAGGGATTGCCTTTTCTATAGTAAATTATTCAAAAAATAATTTTTTTTGTCACAAATTTTAATTACACCAGGGATTGCCTTTTCTATAGTAAATTTTGCAAAAAATAATTTTTTACTGTCGCAAATTTTAATTACGGCAGGGATTGCCTTTTCTATAGTAAATTATTCAAAAATTAATTTTTTTCTGTCGCAAATTTTAATTACGCCAGGGATTGCCTTTTCTATAGTAAATTATTCAAAAAATAATTTTTTACTGTCTCAAATTTTAATTACGCCAGCGATTGCCTTTTCTATAGTAAATTATTCAAAAAATAATTTTTTACTGTCTCAAATTTTAATTACGCCAAGGATTGCCTTTTCTATAGTAAATTATTAAAAAATTCATTTTTTACTGTCTCAAATTTTAATTACGCCAGGGATTGCCTTTTCTATAGTAAATTATTCAAAAATTAATTTTTTACTGTCGCAAATTTTAATTACGCCAGGGATTGCCTTTTCTATAGTAAATTATTCAAAAATTCATTTTTTACTGTCGCAAATTTTAATTACGCCAGGGATTGCCTTTTCTATAGTAAATTATTCAAAAAATAATTTTTTACTTTCGCAAATTTTAATTACGCCAGGGATTGCCTTTTCTATAGTAAATTTTGCAAAAAATAATTGTTTAGTGTCGCAAATTTTAATTACGGCAGGGATTGCCTTTTCTATAGTAAATTATTCAAAAAATAATTTTTTCTGTCACAAATTTTAATTACGCCAGGGATTGCCTTTTCTATAGTAAATTTTGCAAAAAATAATTTTTTACTGTCGCAAATTTTAATTACGCCAGGGATTGCCTTTTCTATAGTAAATTATTCAAAAAATAATTTTTTACTGTCGCAAATTTTAATTACGCCAGGGATTGCCTTTTCTATAGTAAATTATTCAAAAAATAATTGTTTAGTGTCGCAAATTTTAATTACGCCAGGGATTGCCTTTTCTATAGTAAATTATTCAAAAAATAATTGTTTAGTGTCGCAAAATTTAATTACGCCAGGGATTGCCTTTTCTATAGTAAATTTTTCAAAAAATAATTGTTTAGTGTCGCAAATTTTAATTACGCCAGGAATTGCCTTTCTATAGTAAATTATTCAAAAAATAATTTTTTTCTGTCGCAAATTTTAATTACGCCAGGGATTGCCTTTTCTATAGTAAATTATTCAAAAAATAATTTTTTACTGTCTCAAATTTTAATTACGCCAGGGATTGCCTTTTCTATAGTAAATTATTCAAAAATTCATTTTTTACTGTCTCAAATTTTAATTACGCCAGGGATTGCCTTTTCTATAGTAAATTATTCAAAAAATAATTTTTTCTGTCACAAATTTTAATTACACCAGGGATTGCCTTTTCTATAGTAAATTTTGCAAAAAATAATTTTTTACTGTCGCAAATTTTAATTACGGCATTGATTGCCTTTTCTATAGTAAATTATTCAAAAATTAATTTTTTTCTGTCGCAAATTTTAATTACGCCAGGGATTGCCTTTTCTATAGTAAATTATTCAAAAAATAATTTTTTACTGTCTCAAATTTTAATTACGCCAGCGATTGCCTTTTCTATAGTAAATTTTTCAAAAATTCATTTTTTACTGTCTCAAATTTTAATTACGCCAAGGATTGCCTTTTCTATAGTAAATTATTAAAAAATTCATTTTTTACTGTCTCAAATTTTAATTACGCCAGGGATTGCCTTTTCTATAGTAAATTATTCAAAAATTCATTTTTTACTGTCGCAAATTTTAATTACGCCAGGGATTGCCTTTTCTATAGTAAATTATTCAAAAACTAATTGTTTAGTGTCGCAAATTTTAACTACGCCAGGGATTGCCTTTTCTATAGTAAATTATTCAAAAAATAATTTTTTTCTGTCGCAAATTTTAATTACGCCAGGGATTGCCTTTTCTATAGTAAATTATTCAAAAAATAATTTTTTACTGTTGCAAATTATAATTACGCCAGGGATTGCCTTTTCTATAGTAAATTATTCAAAAAATAATTTTTTACTGTTGCAAATTTTAAATACGCCAGGGATTGCCTTTTGTATAGTAAATTATTCAAAAAATAATTTTTTTCTGTCGCAAATTTTAATTACGCCAGGGATTGCCTTTTCTGTAGTAAATTATTCAAAAAATAATTTTATACTGTCGCAAATTTTAATTACGCCAGGGATTGCCTTTTCTATAGTAAATTTTGCAAAAAATAATTTTTTACTGTCGCAAATTTTAATTACGCCAGGGATTGCCTTTTCTATAGTAAATTATTCAAAAATTCATTTTTTACTGTCGCAAATTTTAATTACGCCAGGGATTGCCTTTTCTATAGTAAATTATTCAAAAAATAATTGTTTAGTGTCGCAAATTTTAATTACGCCAGGGATTGCCTTTTCTATAGTAAATTATTCAAAAAATAATTTTTTTCTGTCGCAAATTTTAATTACGCCAGGGATTGCCTTTTCTATAGTAAATTATTCAAAAATTCATTTTTTACTGTCTCAAATTTTAATTACGCCAGGGATTGCCTTTTCTATAGTAAATTATTCAAAAATTCATTTTTTACTGTCTCAAATTTTAATTACGCCAGGGATTGCCTTTTCTATAGTAAATTTTCCAAAAAATAATTGTTTAGTGTCGCAAATTTTAATTACGACAGGGATTGCCTTTTCTATAGTAAATTATTCAAAAATTCATTTTTTACTGTCTCAAATTTTAATTACGCCAGGGATTGCCTTTTCTATAGTAAATTTTGCAAAAAATAATTGTTTAGTGTCTCAAATTTTAATTACGCCAAGGATTGCCTTTTCTATAGGAAATTATTCAAAAATTCATTTTTTACTGTCTCAAATTTTAATTACGCCAGGGATTGCCTTTTCTATAGTAAATTATTCAAAAATTCATTTTTTACTGTCTCAAATTTTAATTACGCCAGGGATTGCCTTTTCTATAGTAAATTTTGCAAAAAATAATTGTTTAGTGTCGCAAATTTTAATTACGACAGGGATTGCCTTTTCTATAGTAAATTATTCAAAAATTCATTTTTTACTGTCTCAAATTTTAATTACGCCAGGGATTGCCTTTTCTATAGTAAATTTTGCAAAAAATAATTGTTTAGTGTCTCAAATTTTAATTGCGCCAGGGATTGCCTTTTCTATAGTAAATTATTCAAAAATTCATTTTTTACTGTCGCAAATTTTAATTACGCCAGGGATTGCCTTTTCTATAGTAAATTTTGCAAAAAATAATTTTTTACTGTCGCAAATATAATTACGCCAGGGATTGCCTTTTCTATAGTAAATTATTCAAAAAATAATTTTTTACTTTCGCAAATTTTAATTACGCCAGGGATTGCCTTTTCTATAGTAAATTTTGCAAAAAATAATTGTTTAGTGTCGCAAATTTTAATTACGCCAGGGATTGCCTTTTCTATAGTACATTATTCAAAAAATAATTTTTTCTGTCACAAATTTTAATTACGCCAGAGATTGCCTTTTCTATAGTAAATTTTGCAAAAAATAATTTTTTACTGTCGCAAATTTTAATTACGCCAGGGATTGCCTTTTCTATAGTAAATTATTCAAAAAATAATTTTTTACTGTCGCAAATTTTAATTACGCCAGGGATTGCCTTTTCTATAGTAAATTATTCAAAAAATAATTGTTTAGTGTCGCAAATTTTAATTACACCAGGGATTGCCTTTTCTATAGTAAATTATTCAAAAAATAATTGTTTAGTGTCGCAAATTTTAATTACGCCAGGGATTGCCTTTTCTATAGTAAATTATTCAAAAAATAATTGTTTAGTGTCGCAAATTTTAATTACGCCAGGAATTGCCTTTCTATAGTAAATTATTCAAAAAATAATTTTTTTCTGTCGCAAATTTTAATTACGCCAGGGATTGCCTTTTCTATAGTAAATTATTCAAAAAATAATTTTTTACTGTCTCAAATTTTAATTACGCCAGGGATTGCCTTTTCTATAGTAAATTATTCAAAAATTCATTTTTTACTGTCTCAAATTTTAATTACGCCAGGGATTGCTTTTTCTATAGTAAATTATTCAAAAAATAATTTTTTCTGTCACAAATTTTAATTACACCAGGGATTGCCTTTTCTATAGTAAATTTTGCAAAAAATAATTTTTTACTGTCGCAAATTTTAACTACGGCAGGAATTGCCTTTTCTATAGTAAATTATTCAAAAATTAATTTTTTTCTGTCGCAAATTTTAATTACGCCAGGGATTGCCTTTTCTATAGTAAATTATTCAAAAAATAATTTTTTACTGTCTCAAATTTTAATTACGCCAGCGATTGCCTTTTCTATAGTAAATTATTCAAAAATTCATTTTTTACTGTCTCAAATTTTAATTACGCCAGGGATTGCCTTTTCTATAGTAAATTATTAAAAAATTCATTTTTTACTGTCTCAAATTTTAATTACGCCAGGGATTTCCTTTTCTATAGTAAATTATTCAAAAATTCATTTTTTACTGTCGCAAATTTTAATTACGCCAGGGATTGCCTTTTCTATAGTAAATTATTCAAAAACTAATTGTTTAGTGTCGCAAATTTTAATTACGCCAGGGATTGCCTTTTCTATAGTAAATTATTCAAAAAATAATTTTTTTCTGTCGCAAATTTTAATTACGCCAGGGATTGCCTTTTCTATAGTAAATTATTCAAAAAATAATTTTTTACTGTTGCAAATTATAATTACGCCAGGGATTGCCTTTTCTATAGTAAATTATTCAAAAAATAATTTTTTACTGTTGCAAATTTTAAATACGCCAGGGATTGCCTTTTGTATAGTAAATTATTCAAAAAATAATTTTTTTCTGTCGCAAATTTTAATTACGCCAGGGATTGCCTTTTCTGTAGTAAATTTTGCACAAAATAATTTTTTACTGTCGCAAATTTTAATTACGCCAGGGATTGCCTTTTCTATAGTAAATTATTCAAAAATTCATTTTTTACTGTCGCAAATTTTAATTACGCCAGGGATTGCCTTTTCTATAGTAAATTATTCAAAAAATAATTGTTTAGTGTCGCAAATTTTAATTACCCCAGGGATTGCCTTTTCTATAGTAAATTATTCAAAAAATAATTTTTTTCTGTCGCAAATTTTAATTACGCCAGGGATTGCCTTTTCTATAGTAAATTAATCAAAAATTAATTTTTTACTGTCGCAAATTTTAATTACGCCAGGGATTGCTTTTTCTATAGTAAATTTTGCAAAAACTAATTTTTTACTGTCGCAAATTTTAATTACGCCAGGGATTGTCTTTTCTATAGTAAATGTTGCAAAAAATAATTGTTTAGTGTCGCAAATTTTAATTACGCCAGGGATTGCCTTTTCAATAGTAAATTATTCAAAAAATAATTTTTTCTGTCACAAATTTTAATTACGCCAGGGATTGCCTTTTCTATAGTAAATTATTCAAAAAATCATTTTTTACTGTCTCAAATTTTAATTACGCCAGGATTGCCTTTTCTATAGTAAATTATTCAAAAATTCATTTTTTACTGTCTCAAATTTTAATTACGCCAGGGATTGCCTTTTCTATAGTAAATTATTCAAAAAATATTTTTTTCTGTCACAAAATTTTTAATTACGCCAGGGATTGCCTTTTCTATAGTAAATTTTGCAAAAAATAATTTTTTACTGTCGCAAATTTTAATTACGCCAGGGATTGCCTTTTCTATAGTAAATTATTCAAAAATTAATTTTTTTCTGTCGCAAATTTTAATTACGCCAGGGATTGCCTTTTCTATAGTAAATTATTCAAAAATTCATTTTTTACTGTCTCAAATTTTAATTACACCAGGGATTGCCTTTTCTATAGTAAATTATTCAAAAATTAATTTTATACTGTCGCAAATTTGAAATACGCCAGGGATTGCCTTTTCTATAGTAAATTTTGCCAAAAATAATTTTTTATTGTCGCAAATTTTAATTACGCCAGGGATTGCCTTTTCTATAGTAAATTATTCAAAAAATAATTTTTTACTGTCGCAAATTTTAATTACGCCAGGGATTGCCTTTTCTATAGTAAATTATTCAAAAATTCATTTTTTACTGTCTCAAATTTTAATTACGACAGGGATTGCCTTTTCTATAGTAAATTATTCAAAAATTCATTTTTTACTGTCTCAAATTTTAATTACGCCCAGGGATTGCCTTTTCTATAGTAAATTATTCAAAAATTCATTTTTTACTGTCGCAAATTTTAATTACGCCAGGGATTGCCTTTTCTATAGTAAATTATTCAAAAACTAATTGTTTAGTGTCGCAAATTTTAATTACGCCAGGGATTGCCTTTTCTATAGTAAATTATTCAAAAAATAATTTTTTTCTGTCGCAAATTTTAATTACGCCAGAGATTGCCTTTTCTATAGTAAATTATTCAAAAAATAATTTTTTACTGTTGCAAATTATAATTACGCCAGGGATTGCCTTTTCTATAGTAAATTATTCAAAAAATAATTTTTTACTGTTGCAAATTTTAAATTCGCCAGGGATTGCCTTTTGTATAGTAAATTATTCAAAAAATAATTTTTTTCTGTCGCAAATTTTAATTTACGCCAGGGATTGCCTTTTCTATAGTAAATTATTCAAAAAATAATTTTATACTGTCGCAAATTTTAATTACGCCAGGGATTGCCTTTTCTATAGTAAATTTTGCAAAAAATAATTTTTTTACTGTCGCAAATTTTAATTACGCCAGGGATTGCCTTTTCTATAGTAAATTATTCAAAAATTCATTTTTTACTGTCGCAAATTTTAATTACGCCAGGGATTGCCTTTTCTATAGTAAATTATTCAAAAAATAATTGTTTAGTGTCGCAAATTTTAATTACGCCAGGATTGCCTTTTTCTATAGTAAAATATTCAAAAAATCATTTTTTTCTGTCGCAAATTTTAATTACGCCAGGATTGCCTTTTCTATAGTAAATTATTCAAAAAATAATTTTTTACTGTCGCAAATTTTAATTACGCCAGGGATTGCCTTTTCTATAGTAAATTTTGCAAAAACTAATTTTTTACTGTCGCAAATTTTAATTACGCCAGGGATTGTCTTTTCTATAGTAAATGTTGCAAAAAATAATTGTTTAGTGGCGCAAATTTTAATTACGCCAGGGATTGCCTTTTCTATAGTAAATTATTCAAAAAAATAATTTTTTCTGTCACAAATTTTAATTACGCCAGGTATTGCCTTTTCTATAGTAAATTATTCAAAAATTCATTTTTTACTGTCTCAAATTTTAATTACGCCAGGGATTGCCTTTTCTATAGTAAATTATTCAAAAATTCATTTTTTACTGTCTCAAATTTTAAATACGCCAGGGATTGCCTTTTCTATAGTAAATTATTCAAAAAATATTTTTTTCTGTCACAAATTTTAATTACGCCAGGGATTGCCTTTTCTATAGTCAATGTTGCAAAAAATAATTGTTTAGTGTCGCAAATTTTAATTACGCCAGGGATTGCCTTTTCTATAGTAAATTATTCAAAAAATAATTTTTTTCTGTCGCAAATTTTAATTACGCCAGGGATTGCCTTTTCTATAGTAAATTATTCAAAAAATAATTTTTTACTGTTGCAAATTATAATTACGCCAGGATTGCCTTTTCTATAGTAAATTATTCAAAAAATAATTTTTTACTGTTGCAAATTTTAAATACGCCAGGGATTGCCTTTTGTATAGTAAATTATTCAAAAAATAATTTCTTTCTGTCGCAAATTTTAATTACGCCAGGGATTGCCTTTTCTATAGTAAATTATTCAAAAAATAATTTTATACTGTCGCAAATTTTAATTACGCCAGGGATTGCCTTTTCTATAGTAAATTATTCAAAAATTCATTTTTTACTGTCTCAAATTTTAATTACGCCAGGGATTGCCTTTTCTATAGTAAATTATTCAAAAATTCATTTTTTACTGTCTCAAATTTTAGTTACGACAGGGATTGCCTTTTCTATAGTAAATTATTCAAAAAATAATTTTTTCTGTCACAAATTTTAATTACGCCAGGGATTGCCTTTTCTATAGTAAATTATTCAAAAAATAATTTTTTACTGTCTCAAATTTTAATTACGCCAGGGATTGCCTTTTCTATAGTAAATTATTCAAAAATTCATTTTTTACTGTCTCAAATTTTAATTACGCCAGGGATTGCCTTTTCTATAGTAAATTATTCAAAAATTCATTTTTTACTGTCTCAAATTTTAATTATGCCAGGGATTGCCTTTTCTATAGTAAATTTTGCAAAAAATAATTTACTACTGTCGCAAATTTTAATTACGCCAGGGATTGCCTTTTCTATAGTAAATTATTCAAAAATTCATTTTTTACTGTCGCAAATTTTAATTACGCCAGGGATTGCCTTTTCTATGGTAAATTATTCAAAAATTCATTTTTTACTGTCTCAAATTTTAATTACGCCAGGGATTGCCTTTTCTATAGTAAATTATTCAAAAATTCATTTTTTACTGTCTCAAATTTTAATTACGCCAGGGATTGCCTTTTCTATAGTAAATTATTCAAAAATTCATTTTTTACTGTCGCAATTTTAATTACGCCAGGGATTGCCTTTTCTATAGTAAATTTTGCAAAAAATAATTTTTTACTGTCGCTAATTTTAATTACGCCAGGGATTGCCTTTTCTATAGTAAATTATTCAAAAAATAATTTTTTACTGTCGCAAATTTTAATTACGCCAGGGATTGCCTTTTCTATAGTAAATTTTGCAAAAAATAATTGTTTAGTGTCGCAAATTTTAATTACGCCAGGGATTGCCTTTTCTATATTAAATTATTCAAAAAATAATTTTTTCGGTCACAAATTTTAATTACGCCAGGGATTGCCTTTTCTATAGTAAATTTTGCAAAAAATAATTTTTTACTGTCGCAAATTTTAATTACGCCAGGGATTGCCTTTTCTATAGTAAATTATTCAAAAAATAATTTTTTTACTCTCGCAAATTTTAATTGCGCCAGGGATTGCATTTTCTATAGTAAATTATTCAAAAAATAATTGTTTAGTGTCGCAAATTTTAATTACGCCAGGGATTGCCTTTTCTATAGTAAATTATTCAAAAATTAATTTTTTACTGTCTCAAATTTTAATTACGCCAGGGATTGCCTTTTCTATAGTAAATTTTGCAAAAAATAATTGTTTAGTGCCTCAAATTTTAATTACGCCAGGCGATTTGCCTTTTCTATAGTAAATAATTCAAAAATTCATTTTTTACTGTCGCAAATTTTAATTACGCCAGGGATTGCCTTTTCTATAGTAAATTATTCAAAAATTCATTTTTTACTGTCTCAAATTTTAATTACGCCAGGGATTGCCCTTTTCTATAGTAAATTATTCAAAAATTCATTTTTTACTGTCTCAAATTTTATTACGCCAGGGATTGCCTTTTCTATAGTAAATTTTGCAAAAAATAATTGTTTAGTGTCGCAAATTTTAATTACGACAGGGATTGCCTTTTCTATAGTAAATTATTCAAAAATTCATTTTTTACTGTCTCAAATTTTAATTACGCCAGAGATTGCCTTTTCTATAGTAAATTATTCAAAAAATAATTGTTTAGTGTCGCAAATTTTAATTACGCCAGGGATTGCCTTTTCTATAGTAAATTATTCAAAAATAATTTTTTTCTGTCGCAAATTTTAATTACGACAGGGATTGCCTTTTCTATAGTAAATTATTCAAAAATTCATTTTTTACTGTCTCAAATTTTAATTACGCCAGGGATTGCCTTTTCTATAGTAAATTATTCAAAAATTCATTTTTTACTGGCGCAAATTTTAATTACGCCAGGGATTGCCTTTTCTATAGTAAATTATTCAAAAATTCATTTTTTACTGTCTCAAATTTAATTACGCCAGGGATTGCCTTTTCTATAGTAAATTATTCAAAAATTCATTTTTTACTGTCTCAAATTTTAATTACGCCAGGGATTGCTTTTCTATAGTAAATTTTGCAAAAAATAATTTTTTACTGTCGTAAATTTTAATTACGCCAGGGATTGCCTTTTCTATAGTAAATTTTGCAAAAAATAATTGTTTAGTGTCGCAAATTTTAATTACGACAGGGATTGCCTTTTCTATAGTAAATTATTCAAAAAATAATTTTTTACTGTCTCAAATTTTAATTACGCCAGGGATTGCCTTTTCTATAGTAAATTTTGCAAAAAATAATTGTTTAGTGCCTCAAATTTTAATTACGCCAGGGATTGCCTTTTCTATAGTAAATAATTCAAAAATTCATTTTTTTACTGTCGCAAATTTTAATTACGCCAGGGATTGCCTTTTCTATAGTAAATTATTCAAAAATTCATTTTTTACTGTCTCAAATTTTAATTACGCCAGGGATTGCCTTTTCTATAGTAAATTATTCAAAAAATTCATTTTTTACTGTCTCAAATTTAATTACGCCAGGGATTGCCTTTTCTATAGTAAATTTTGCAAAAAATAATTGTTTAGTGTCGCAAATTTTAATTACGACAGGGATTGCCTTTTCTATAGTAAATTATTCAAAAATTCATTTTTTACTGTCTCAAATTTTAATTACGCCAGAGATTGCCTTTTCTATAGTAAATTATTCAAAAAATAATTGTTTAGTGTCGCAAATTTTAATTACGCCAGGGATTGCCTTTTCTATAGTAAATTATTCAAAAAATAATTTTTTTCTGTCGCAAATTTTAATTACGACAGGGATTGCCTTTTCTATAGTAAATTATTCAAAAATTCATTTTTTACTGTCTCAAATTTTAATTACGCCAGGGATTGCCTTTTCTATAGTAAATTATTCAAAAATTCATTTTTTACTGGCGCAAATTTTAATTACGCCAGGGATTGCCTTTTCTATAGTAAATTATTCAAAAATTCATTTTTTACTGTCTCAAATTTTAATTACGCCAGGGATTGCCTTTTCTATAGTAAATTATTCAAAAATTCATTTTTTACTGTCTCAAATTTTAATTACGCCAGGGATTGCTTTTCTATAGTAAATTTTGCAAAAAATAATTTTTTTACTGTCGTAAATTTTAATTACGCCAGGGATTGCCTTTTCTATAGTAAATTTTGCAAAAAATAATTGTTTAGTGTCGCAAATTTTAATTACGACAGGGATTGCCTTTTCTATAGTAAATTATTCAAAAATTCATTTTTTTACTGTCTCAAATTTTAATTACGCCAGGGATTGCCTTTTCTATAGTAAATTTTGCAAAAAATAATTGTTTAGTGTCTCAAATTTTAATTACGCCAGGGATTGCCTTTTCTATAGTAAATTATTCAAAAATTCATTTTTTACTGTCTCAAATTTTAATTACGCCAGGGATTGCCTTTTCTATAGTAAATTATTCAAAAATTCATTTTTTTACTGTCTCAAATTTTAATTACGCCAGGGATTGCCTTTTCTATAGTAAATTTTTGCAAAAAATAATTGTTTAGTGTCGCAAATTTTAATTACGACAGGGATTGCCTTTTCTATAGTAAATTATTCAAAAATTCATTTTTTACTGTCTCAAATTTTAATTACGCCAGGGATTGCCTTTTCTATAGTAAATTTTGCAAAAAATAATTGTTTAGTGTCTCAAATTTTAATTACGCCAGGGATTGCCTTTTCTATAGTAAATTATTCAAAAATTCATTTTTTATTGTCGCAAATTTTAATTACGCCAGGGATTGCCTTTTCTATAGTAAATTTTGCAAAAAATAATTTTTTACTGTCGCAAATTTTAATTACGCCAGGGATTGCCTTTTCTATAGTAAATTATTCAAAAAATAATTTTTTACTTTCGCAAATTTTAATTACGCCAGGGATTGCCTTTTCTATAGTAAATTTTGCAAAAAATAATTGTTTAGTGTCGCAAATTTTAATTAGGCCAGGGATTGCCTTTCTATAGTAAATTATTCAAAAGTAATTTTTTCTGTCACAAATTTTAATTACGCCAGGGATTGCCTTTTCTATAGTAAATTTTGCAAAAATAATTTTTTACTGTCGCAAATTTTAATTACGCAGGGATTGCCTTTTCTATAGTAAATTATTCAAAAAATAATTTTTTACTGTCGCAAATTTTAATTACGCCAGGGATTGCCTTTTCTATAGTAAATTATTCAAAAAATAATTGTTTAGTGTCGCAAATTTTAATTACGCCAGGGATTGCCTTTTCTATAGTAAATTATTCAAAAAATAATTTTTTTCTGTCGCAAATTTTAATTACGCCAGGGATTGCCTTTTCTATAGTAAATTATTCAAAAAAATAATTGTTTAGTGTCGCAAATTTTAATTACGCCAGGAATTGCCTTTCTATAGTAAATTATTCAAAAAATAATTTTTTTCTGTCGCAAATTTTAATTACGCCAGGGATTGCCTTTTCTATAGTAAATTATTCAAAAAATAATTTTTTACTGTCTCAAATTTTAATTACGCCAGGGATTGCCTTTTCTATAGTAAATTATTCAAAAATTCATTTTTTACTGTCTCAAATTTTAATTACGCCAGGGATTGCCTTTTCTATAGTAAATTATTCAAAAAATAATTTTTTTTGTCACAAATTTTAATTACACCAGGGATTGCCTTTTCTATAGTAAATTTTGCAAAAAATAATTTTTTACTGTCGCAAATTTTATACTTTATACTTTTCTATAGTAAATTATTCAAAAATTAATTTTTTTCTGTCGCAAATTTAATTACGCCAGGGATTGCCTTTTCTATAGTAAATTATTCAAAAAAATAATTTTTTACTGTCTCAAATTTTAATTACGCCAGCGATTGCCTTTTCTATAGTAAATTATTCAAAAATTCATTTTTTACTGTCTCAAATTTTAATTACGCCAGGGATTGCCTTTTCTATTGTAAATTATTAAAAAATTCATTTTTTACTGTCTCAAAATTTTAATTACGCCAGGGATTACCTTTTCTATAGTAAATTATTCAAAAATTCATTTTTTACTGTCGCAAATTTTAATTACGCCAGGGATTGCCTTTTCTATAGTAAATTATTCAAAAGCTAATTGTTTAGTGTCGCAAATTTTAATTACGCCAGGGATTGCCTTTTCTATAGTAAATTATTCAAAAAATAATTTTTTTCTGTCGCAAATTTTAATTACGCCAGGGATTGCCATTTCTATAGTAAATTATTCAAAAAATAATTTTTTTACTGTTGCAAATTATAATTACGCCAGGGATTGCCTTTTCTATAGTAAATTATTCAAAATATAATTTTTTACTGTTGCAAATTTTAAATACGCCAGGGATTGCCTTTTGTATAGTAAATTATTCAAAAAATAATTTTTTTCTGTCGCAAATTTTAATTACGCCAGGGATTGCCTTTTCTATAGTAAATTATTCAAAAAATAATTTTATACTGTCGCAAATTTTAATTACGCCAGGGATTGCCTTTTCTATAGTAAATTTTGCAAAAAATAATTTTTTACTGTCGCAAATTTTAATTACGCCAGGGATTGCCTTTTCTATAGTAAATTATTCAAAAATTCATTTTTTACTGTCGCAAATTTTAATTATGCCAGGGATTGCCTTTTCTATAGTAAATTATTCAAAAAATAATTGTTTAGTGTCGCAAATTTTAATTACGCCAGGGATTGCCTTTTCTATAGTAAATTATTCAAAAAATAATTTTTTTTCTGTCGCAAATTTTAATTACGCCAGGGATTGCCTTTTCTATAGTAAATTATTCAAAAAATAATTTTTTACTGTCGCAAATTTTAATTACGCCAGGGATTGCTTTTTCTATAGTAAATTTTGCAAAAACTAATTTTTTACTGTCGCAAATTTTAATTACGCCTGGGATTGCCTTTTCTATAGTAAATTATTCAAAAAATAATTTTTTACTGTCGCAAATTTTAATTACGCCAGGGATTGCCTTTTCTATAGTAAATTATTCAAAAATTCATTTTTTACTGTCTCAAATTTTAATTACGCCAGGGATTGCCTTTTCTATAGTAAATTATTCAAAAACTCATTTTTTACTGTCTCAAATTTTAATTACGCCAGGGATTGCCTTTTCTATAGTAAATTATTTCAAAAATTAATTTTTTTCTATGGCAAATTTTAATTACGCCAGGGATTGCCCTTTTCTATAGTAAATTATTCAAAAAATAATTTTTTACTGTCTCAAATTTTAATTACGCCAGCGATTGCCTTTTCTATAGTAAATTATTCAAAAATTCATTTTTTTACTGTCTCAAATTTTAATTACGCCAGGGATTGCCTTTTCTATAGTAAATTATTAAAAAATTCATTTTTTACTGTCTCAAATTTTAATTACGCCAGGGATTACCTTTTCTATAGTAAATTATTCAAAATTCATTTTTTACTGTCTCAAATTTTAATTACGCCAGGGATTGCCTTTTTCTATAGTAAATTATTCAAAAAATATTTTTTTCTGTCACAAATTTTAATTACGCCAGGGATTGCCTTTTCTATAGTAAATTTTGCAAAAAATAATTTTTTACTGTCGCAAATTTTAATTACGCCAGGGATTGCCTTTTCTATAGTAAATTATTCAAAAATTAATTTTTTTCTGTCGCAAATTTTAATTACGCCTGGGATTGCCTTTTCTATAGTAAATTATTCAAAAATTCATTTTTTACTGTCTCAAATTTTAATTACGCCAGGGATTGCCTTTTCTGTAGTAAATTATTCAAAAATTAATTTTATACTGTCGCAAATTTTAAATACGCCAGGGATTGCCTTTTCTATAGTAAATTTTGCCAAAAATAATTTTTTATTGTCGCAAATTTTAATTACGCCAGGGATTGCCTTTTCTATAGTAAATTATTCAAAAATAATTTTTTACTGTCGCAAATTTTAATTACGCCAGGGATTGCCTTTTCTATAGTAAATTATTCAAAAATTCATTTTTTACTGTCTCAAATTTTAATTACGCCAGGGATTGCCTTTTCTATAGTAAATTATTCAAAAACTCATTTTTTACTGTCTCAAATTTTAATTACGCCAGGGATTGCCTTTTCTATAGTAAATTATTCAAAAATAATTTTTTTCTATGGCAAATTTTAATTACGCCAGGGATTGCCTTTTCTATAGTAAATTATTTCAAAAAATAATTTTTTACTGTCTCAAATTTTAATTACGCCAGCGATTGCCTTTTCTATAGTAAATTATTCAAAAATTCATTTTTTACTGTCTCAAATTTTAATTACGCAGGGATTGCCTTTTCTATAGTAAATTATTAAAAAATTCATTTTTTACTGTCTCAAATTTTAATTACGCCAGGGATTACCTTTTTCTATAGTAAATTATTCAAAAATTCATTTTTTACTGTCGCAAATTTTAATTACGCCAGGGATTGCCTTTTCTATACTAAATTATTCAAAAACTAATTGTTTAGTGTCGCAAATTTTAATTACGCCAGGGATTGCCTTTTCTATAGTAAATTATTCAAAAAATAATTTTTTTCTGTCGCAAATTTTAATTACGCCAGGGATTGCCTTTTCTATAGTAAATTATTCAAAAATTAATTTTTTTCTGTCGCAAATTTTAATTACGCCAGGGATTGCCTTTTCTATAGTAAATTATTCAAAAAATAATTTTTTACTGTCTCAAATTTTAATTACGCCAGGGATTGCCTTTTCTATAGTAAATTATTAAAAAATTCATTTTTTACTGTCTCAAATTTTAATTACGCCAGGGATTTACCCTTTTCTATAGTTAATTATTCAAAAATTCATTTTTTACTGTCGCAAATTTTAATTACGCCAGGGATTGCCTTTTCTATACTAAATTATTCAAAAACTAATTGTTTAGTGTCGCAAATTTTAATACGCCAGGGATTGCCTTTTCTATAGTAAATTATTCAAAAAATAATTTTTTTCTGTCGCAAATTTTAATTACGCCAGGGATTGCCTTTTCTATAGTAAATTATTCAAAAAATAATTTTTTACTGTTGCAAATTATAATTACGCCAGGGATTGCCTTTTCTATAGTAAATTATTCAAAATATAATTTTTTACTGTTGCAAATTTTAAATACGCCAGGGATTGCCTTTTGTATAGTAAATTATTCAAAAAATAATTTTTTTCTGTCGCAATTTTAATTACGCCAGGGATTGCCTTTTCTATAGTAAATTATTCAAAAAATAATTTTATACTAGTCGCAAATTTTAATTACGCCAGGGATTGCCTTTTCTATAGTAAATTTTGCAAAAAATAATTTTTTACTGTCGCAAATTTTAATTACGCCAGGGATTGCCTTTTCTATAGTAAATTATTCAAAAATTCATTTTTTACTGTCGCAAATTTTAATTATGCCAGGGATTGCCTTTTCTATAGTAAATTATTCAAAAAATAATTGTTTAGTGTCGCAAATTTTAATTACGCCAGGGATTGCCTTTTCTATAGTAAATTATTCAAAAAATAATTTTTTTCTGTCGCAAATTTTAATTACGCCAGGGATTGCCTTTTCTATAGTAAATTATTCAAAAAATAATTTTTTACTGTCGCAAATTTTAATTACGCCAGGGATTGCTTTTTCTATAGTAAATTTTGCAAAAACTAATTTTTTACTGTCGCAAATTTTAATTACGCCAGGGATTGTCTTTTCTATAGTAAATGTTGCAAAAAATAATTGTTTAGTGTCGCAAATTTTAATTACGCCAGGGATTGCCTTTTCTATAGTAAATTATTCAAAAAATAATTTTTCTGTCACAAATTTTAATTACGCCAGGGATTGCCTTTTCTATAGTAAATTATTCAAAAATCATTTTTTACTGTCTCAAATTTTAATTACGCCAGGGATTGCCTTTTCTATAGTAAAATATTCAAAAATTCATTTTTTACTGTCTCAAATTTTAATTACGCCAGGGATTGCCTTTTCTATAGTAAATTATTCAAAAAATATTTTTTTCTGTCACAAATTTTAATTACGCCAGGGATTGCCTTTTCTATAGTAAATTTTGCAAAAAATAATTTTTTACTGTCGCAAATTTTAATTACGCCAGGGATTGCCTTTTCTATAGTAAATTATTCAAAAATTAATTTTTTTCTGTCGCAAATTTTAATTACGCCAGGGATTGCCTTTTCTATAGTAAATTATTCAAAAATTCATTTTTTACTGTCTCAAATTTTAATTACGCCAGGGATTGCCTTTTCTGTAGTAAATTATTCAAAAATTAATTTTATACTGTCGCAAATTTTAAATACGCAGGGATTGCCTTTTCTATAGTAAATTTTGCCAAAAATAATTTTTTATTGTCGCAAATTTTAATTACGCCAGGGATTGCCTTTTCTATAGTAAATTATTCAAAAAATAATTTTTTACTGTCGCAAATTTTAATTACGCCAGGGATTGCCTTTTCTATAGTAAATTATTCAAAAATTCATTTTTTACTGTCTCAAATTTTAATTACGCCAGGGATTGCCTTTTCTATAGTAAATTATTCAAAAACTCATTTTTTACTGTCTCAAATTTTAATTACGCCAGGGATTGCCTTTTCTATAGTAAATTATTCAAAAATTCATTTTTTACTGTCGCAAATTTTAATTACGCCAGGGATTGCCTTTTCTATAGTAAATTATTCAAAAACTAATTGTTTAGTGTCGCAAATTTTAATTACGCCAGGGATTGCCTTTTCTATAGTAAATTATTCAAAAAATAATTTTTTTCTGTCGCAAATTTTAATTACGCCAGGGATTGCCTTTTCTATAGTAAAATTATTCAAAAAATAATTTTTTTACTGTTGCAAATTATAATTACGCCAGGGATTGCCTTTTCTATAGTAAATTATTCAAAAAATAATTTTTACTGTTGCAAATTTTAAATTCGCCAGGGATTGCCTTTTGTATAGTAAATTATTCAAAAAATAATTTTTTTCTGTCGCAAATTTTAATTACGCCAGGGATTGCCTTTTCTATAGTAAATTATTCAAAAAATAATTTTATACTGTCGCAAATTTTAATTACGCCAGGGATTGCCTTTTCTATAGTAAATTTTGCAAAAAATAATTTTTTACTGTCGCAAATTTTAATTACGCCAGGGATTGCCTTTTCTATAGTAAATTATTCAAAAATTCATTTTTTACTGTCGCAAATTTTAATTACGCCAGGGATTGCCTGTTCTATAGTAAATTATTCAAAAAATAATTGTTTAGTGTCGCAAATTTTAATTACGCCAGGGATTGCCTTTTCTATAGTAAATTATTCAAAAAATAATTTTTTTCTGTCGCAAATTTTAATTACGCAGGGATTGCCCCTTTTCTATAGTAAATTATTCAAAAATTCATTTTTTACTGTCTCAAATTTTAATTACGCCAGGGATTGCCTCTTCAATAGTAAATTATTCAAAAAATATTTTTTTCTGTCACAAATTTTAATTACGCCAGGGATTGCCTTTTCTATAGTAAATGTTGCAAAAAATAATTGTTTAGTGTCGCAAATTTTAATTACGCCAGGGATTGCCTTTTCTATAGTAAATTATTCAAAAAATAATTTTTTTCTGTCGCAAATTTTAATTACGCCAGGGATTGCCTTTTCTATAGTAAATTATTCAAAAAATAATTTTTTACTGTTGCAAATTATAATTACGCCAGGGATTGCCTTTTCTATAGTAAATTATTCAAAAAATAATTTTTTACTGTTGCAAATTTTAAATACGCCAGGGATTGCCTTTTGTATAGTAAATTATTCAAAAAATAATTTTTTTCTGTCGCAAATTTTAATTACGCCAGGGATTGCCTTTTTTATAGTAAATTATTCAAAAAATAATTTTATACTGTCGCAAATTTTAATTACGCCAGGGATTGCCTTTTCTATAGTAAATTTTGCAAAAAATAATTTTTACTGTCGCAAATTTTAATTACGCCAGGGATTGCCTTTTCTATAGTAAATTATTCAAAAATTCATTTTTTACTGTCGCAAATTTTAATTACGCCAGGGATTGCCTTTTCTATAGTAAATTATTCAAAAAATAATTGTTTAGTGTCGCAAATTTTAATTACGCCAGGGATTGCCTTTTCTATAGTAAATTATTCAAAAAATAATTTTTTTCTGTCGCAAATTTTAATTACGCCAGGGATTGCCTTTTCTATAGTAAATTATTCAAAAAATAATTTTTTACTGTCGCAAATTTTAATTACGCCAGGGATTGCTTTTTCTATAGTAAATTTTGCAAAAACTAATTTTTTACTGTCGCAAATTTTAATTACGCCAGGGATTGTCTTTTCTATAGTAAATGTTGCAAAAAATAATTGTTTAGTGTCGCAAATTTTAATTACGCCAGGGATTGCCTTTTCTATAGTAAATTATTCAAAAAATAATTTTTTCTGTCACAAATTTTAATTACGCCAGGGATTGCCTTTTCTATAGTAAATTATTCAAAAATTCATTTTTTACTGTCTCAAATTTTAATTACGCCAGGGATTGCCTTTTCTATAGTAAATTATTCAAAAATTCATTTTTTACTGTCTCAAATTTTAATTACGCCAGGGATTGCCTTTTCTATAGTAAATTATTCAAAAAATATTTTTTTCTGTCACAAATTTTAATTACGCCAGGGATTGCCTTTTCTATAGTAAATTTTGCAAAAAATAATTTTTTACTGGCGCAAATTTTAATTACGCCAGGGATTGCCTTTTCTATAGTAAATTATTCAAAAATTAATTTTTTTCTGTCGCAAATTTTAATTACGCCAGGAATTGCCTTTTCTATAGTAAATTATTCAAAAATTCATTTTTTACTGTCTCAAATTTTAATTACGCCAGGGATTGCCTTTTCTATAGTAAATTATTCAAAAATTAATTTTATACTGTCGCAAATTTTAAATACGCCAGGGATTGCCTTTTCTATAGTAAATTTTGCCAAAAATAATTTTTTATTGTCGCAAATTTTAATTACGCCAGGGATTGCCTTTTCTATAGTAAATTATTCAAAAAATAATTTTTTACTGTCGCAAATTTTAATTACGCCAGGGATTGCCTTTTCTATAGTAAATTATTCAAAAATTCATTTTTTACTTTCTCAAATTTTAATTACGCCAGGGATTGGCTTTTCTATAGTAAATTATTCAAAAATTCATTTTTTACTGTCTCAAATTTAATTACGCCAGGGGTTGCCTTTTCTATAGTAAATTATTCAAAAATTCATTTTTTACTGTCGCAAATTTTAATTACGCCAGGGATTGCCTTTTCTATAGTAAATTATTCAAAAAATAATTTTATACTGTCGCAAATTTTAATTACGCCAGGGATTGCCTTTTCTATAGTAAATTTTGCAAAAAATAATTTTTTACTGTCGCAAATTTTAATTACGCCAGGGATTGCCTTTTCTATAGTAAATTATTCAAAAATTCATTTTTTACTGTCGCAAATTTTAATTACGCCAGGGATTGCCTTTTCTATAGTAAATTATTCAAAAAATAATTGTTTAGTGTCGCAAATTTTAATTACGCCAGGGATTGCCTTTTCTATAGTAAATTATTCAAAAAATAATTTTTTTCTGTCGCAAATTTTAATTACGCCAGGGATTGCCTTTTCTATAGTAAATTATTCAAAAAATAATTTTTTACTGTCGCAAATTTTAATTACGCCAGGGATTGCTTTTTCTATATTAAATTTTGCAAAAACTAATTTTTTACTGTCGCAAATTTTAATTACGCCAGGGATTGTCTTTTCTATAGTAAATGTTGCAAAAAATAATTGTTTAGTGTCGCAAATTTTAATTACGCCAGGGATTGCCTTTTCTATAGTAAATTATTCAAAAAATAATTTTTTCTGTCACAAATTTTAATTACGCCAGGGATTGCCTTTTCTATAGTAAATTATTCAAAAATTCATTTTTTACTGTCTCAAATTTTAATTACGCCAGGGATTGCCTTTTCTATAGTAAATTATTCAAAAATTCATTTTTTACTGTCTCAAATTTTAATTACGCCAGGGATTGCCTTTTCTATAGTAAATTATTCAAAAAATATTTTTTTCTGTCACAAATTTTAATTACGCCAGGGATTGCCTTTTCTATAGTAAATTTTGCAAAAAATAATTTTTTACTGGCGCAAATTTTAATTACGCCAGGGATTGCCTTTTCTATAGTAAATTATTCAAAAATTAATTTTTTTCTGTCGCAAATTTTAATTACGCCAGGGATTGCCTTTTCTATAGTAAATTATTCAAAAATTCATTTTTTACTGTCTCAAATTTTAATTACGCCAGGGATTGCCTTTTCTATAGTAAATTATTCAAAAATTAATTTTATACTGTCGCAAATTTTAAATACGCCAGGGATTGCCTTTTCTATAGTAAATTTTGCCAAAAATAATTTTTTATTGTCGCAAATTTTAATTACGCCAGGGATTGCCTTTTCTATAGTAAATTATTCAAAAAATAATTTTTTACTGTCGCAAATTTTAATTACGCCAGGGATTGCCTTTTCTATAGTAAATTATTCAAAAATTCATTTTTTACTGTCTCAAATTTTAATTACGCCAGGGATTGCCTTTTCTATAGTAAATTATTCAAAAATTCATTTTTTACTGTCTCAAATTTTAATTACGCCAGGGATTGCCTTTTCTATAGTAAATTATTCAAAAATTCATTTTTTACTGTCGCAAATTTTAATTACGCCAGGGATTGCCTTTTCTATAGTAAATTATTCAAAAAATAATTGTTTAGTGTCGCAAATTTTAATTACGCCAGGGATTGCCTTTTCTATAGTAAATTATTCAAAAAATAATTTTTTTCTGTCGCAAATTTTAATTACGCCAGGGATTGCCTTTTCTATAGTAAATTATTCAAAAAATAATTTTTTACTGTCGCAAATTTTAATTACGCCAGGGATTGCCTTTTCTATAGTAAATTTTGCAAAAACTAATTTTTTACTGTCGCAAATTTTAATTACGCCAGGGATTGTCTTTTCTATAGTAAATGTTGCAAAAAATAATTGTTTAGTGGCGCAAATTTTAATTACGCCAGGGATTGCCTCTTCTATAGTAAATTATTCAAAAAATAATTTTTTCTGTCACAAATTTTAATTACGCCAGGGATAGCCTTTTCTATAGTAAATTATTCAAAAATTCATTTTTTACTGTCTCAAATTTTAATTACGCCAGGGATTGCCTTTTCTATAGTAAATTATTCAAAAATTCATTTTTTACTGTCTCAAATTTTAATTACGCCAGGGATTGCCTTTTCTATAGTAAATTATTCAAAAAATATTTTTTTCTGTCACAAATTTTAATTACGCCAGGGATTGCCTTTTCTATAGTAAATGTTGCAAAAAATAATTGTTTAGTGTCGCAAATTTTAATTACGCCAGGTATTGCCTTTTCTATAGTAAATTATTCAAAAATAATTTTTTCTGTCACAAATTTTAATTACGCCAGGGATTGCCTTTTCTATAGTAAATTATTCAAAAATTCATTTTTTACTGTCTCAAATTTTAATTACGCCAGGGATTGCCTTTTCTATAGTAAATTATTCAAAAATTCATTTTTTACTGTCTCAAATTTTAATTACGCCAGGGATTGCCTTTTCTATAGTAAATTATTCAAAAAATATTTTTTTCTGTCACAAAATTTTCATTACGCCAGGGATTGCCTTTTCTATAGTAAATTTTGCAAAAAATAATTTTTTACTGTCGCAAATTTTAATTACGCCAGGGATTGCCTTTTCTATAGTAAATTATTCAAAAATAAAAATTTTTCTGTCGCAAATTTTAATTACGCCAGGGATTGCCTTTTCTATAGTAAATTATTCAAAAAATAATTTTTACTGTCTCAAATTTTAATTACGCCAAGGACTGCCTTTTCTATCAAAAATTCATTTTTTACTGTCTCAAATTTTAATTACGCCAGGGATTGCCTTTTCTATAGTAAATTATTCAAAAATTAATTGTTTACGGTCTCAAATTTTAATTACGCCAGGAATTGCCTTTTCTATAGTAAATTATTCAAAAAATAATTTTATACTGTCGCAAATTTTAATTACGCCAGGGATTGCCTTTTCTATAGTAAATTTTGCCAAAAATAATTTTTTACTGTCGCAAATTTTAATTACGCCAGGGATTGCCTTTTCTATAGTAAATTATTCAAAATTCATTTTTTACTGTCGCAAATTTTAATTACGCCAGGGATTGCCTTTTCTAGAGTAAATTATTCAAAAACTAATTGTTTAGTGTCGCAAATTTTAATTACGCCAGGGATTGCCTTTTCTATAGTAAATTATTCAAAAATTAATTTTTTTCTGTCGCAAATTTTAATTACGCCAGGGATTGCCTTTTCTATAGTAAATTTTTTCAAAAAATAATTTTTTACTGTTGCAAATTATAATTACGCCAGGGATTGCCTTTTCTATAGTAAATTATTCAAAAAATAATTTTTTACTGTTGCAAATTTTAAACACGCCAGGGATTGCCTTTTGTATAGTAAATTATTCAAAAAATAATTTTTTTCTGTCGCAAATTTTAATTACGCCAGGGATTGCCTTTTCTATAGTAAATTATTCAAAAAATAATTTTATACTGTCGCAAATTTGAATTACGCCAGGGATTGCCTTTTCTATAGTAAATTTTGCAAAAAATAATTTTTTACTGTCGCAAATTTTAATTACGCCAGGGATTGCCTTTTCTATAGTAAATTATTCAAAAAAATATTTTTTTCTGTCGCAAATTTTAATCACGCCAGGGATTGCCTCTTCTATAGTAAATTTTGCAAAAAATAATTGTTTAGTGTCTCAAATTTTAATTACGCCAGGGATTGCCTTTTCTATAGTAAATTTTGCAAAAAAATAATTGTTTAGTGTCGCAAATTTTAATTACGCCAGGGATTGCCCTTTCTATAGTAAATTACTCAAAAAATAATTTTTTACTGTCGCAAATTGTAATTACGCCAGGGATTGCCTTTTCTATAGTAAATTTTGCAAAAACTAATTTTTTACTGTCGCAAATTTTAATTACACCAGGGATTGCCTTTTCTATAGTAAATTTTGCAAAAAATAATTGTTTAGTGTCGCAAATTTTAATTACGCCAGGGATTGCCTTTTCTATAGTAAATTATTGACAAAATAATTTTTTCTGTCACAAATTTTAATTACGCCAGGAATTGCCTTTTCTATAGTAAATTTTGCAAAAAATAATTTTTTTACTGTCGCAAATTTTAATTACGCCAGGGATTGCCTTTTCTATAGTAAATTATTCAAAAATTCATTTTTTACTGTCGCAAATTTTAATTACGCCAGGGATTGCCTTTTCTATAGTAAATTATTCAAAAAATAATTGTTTAGTGTCGCAAATTTTAATTAGGCCAGGGATTGCCTTTTCTATAGTAAATTATTCAAAAAATAATTTTTTTCTGTCGCAAATTTTAATTACGCCAGGGATTGCCTTTTCTATAGTAAATTATTCAAAAATTCATTTTTACTGTCTCAAATTTTAATTACGCCAGGGATTGCCTTTTCTATAGTAAATTATTCAAAAATTCATTTTTTATTGTCTCAAATTTTAATTACGCCAGGGATTGCCTTTTCTATAGTAAATTTTGCAAAAAATAATTGTTTAGTGTCGCAAATTTTAATTACGCCAGGGATTGCCTTTTCTATAGTAAATTATTCAAAAATTAATTTTTTACTGTCTCAAATTTTAATTACGCCAGGGATTGACTTTTCTATAGTAAATTATTCAAAAAATAATTTTTTACTCTCGCAAATTTTAATTACGCCAGGGATTGCCTTTTCTATAGTAAATTTTGCAAAAAATAATTTTTTACTGTCGCAAATTTTAATTACGCCAGGGATTGCCTTTTCTATAGTAAATTATTCAAAAATTAATTTTCTTCTGTCGCAAATTTTAATTACGCCAGGGATTGCTTTTCTATAGTAAATTATTCAAAAAATAATTTTATACTGTCGCAAATTTTAATTACGCCAGGGATTGCCTTTTCTATAGTAAATTATTCAAAAATTCATTTTTTACTGTCTCAAATTTTAATTACGCCAGGGATTGCCTTTTCTATAGTAAATTATTCAAAAATTAATTTTTTACTGTCTCAAATTTTAATTACGCCAGGGATTGCCTTTTATATAGTAAATTATTCAAAAAATAATCTTTTACTGTCGCAAATTTTAAATACGCCAGGGATTGCCTTTTCTATAGTAAATTTTGCAAAAAAATAATTTTTTCTGTCACAAATTTTAATTACGCCAGGGATTGCCTTTTCTATAGTAAATTATTCAAAAATTAATTTTTTTCTGTCGCAAATTTTAATTACGCCAAGGATTGCCTTTTCTATAGTAAATTATTCAAAAAATAATTTTATACCGTCGCAAATTTTAATTACGCCGGGGATTGCCTTTTCTATAGTAAATTTTGCAAAAAATAATTGTTTAGTGTCGCAAATTTTAATTACGCCATGGATTGCCTTTTCTATAGTAAATTATTGAAAAAATAATTTTTTCTGTCACAAATTTTAATTACGCCAGGAATTGCCTTTTCTATAGTAAATTTTGCAAAAAATAATTTTTTACTGTCGCAAATTTTAATTACGCCAGGGATTGCCTTTTCTATAGTAAATTATTCAAAAATTCATTTTTTACTGTCTCAAATTTTAATTACGCCAGGGATTGCCTTCCCTATAGTAAATTATTCAAAAAAAATTTTTTTCTGTCGCAAATTTTAATCACACCAGGGATTGCCTTTTCTATAGTAAATTTTGCAAAAAATAGTTGTTTAGTGTCTCAAATTTTAATTACGCCAGGGATTGCCTTTTCTATAGTAAATTTTGCAAAAAATAATTGTTTAGTGTCGCAAATTTTAATTACGCCAGGGATTGCCCTTTCTATAGTAAATTACTCAAAAAATAATTTTTTACTGTCGCAAATTTTAATTACGCCAGGGATTGCCTTTTCTATAGTAAATTATTCAAAAATTCATTTTTTACTGTCTCAAATTTTAATTACGCCAGGGATTGCCTTCTCTATAGTAAATTATTCAAAAAAGTATTTTTTTCTGTCGCAAATTTTAATCACGCCAGGGATTGCCTTTTCTATAGTAAATTTTGCAAAAAATAATTGTTTAGTGTCTCAAATTTTAATTACGCCAGGGATTGCCTTTTCTATAGTAAATTTTGCAAAAAATAATTGTTTAGTGTAGCAAATTTTAATTACGCCAGGGATTGCCCTTTCTATAGTAAATTACTCAAAAAATAATTTTTTACTGTCGCAAATTTAATTACGCCAGGGGTTGCCTTTTCTATAGTAAATTTTGCAAAAACTAATTTTTTACTGTCGCAAATTTTAATTACGCCAGGGATTGCCTTTTCTATAGTAAATTTTGCAAAAAATAATTGTTTACTGTTGTAAATTTTAAATACGCCAGGGATTGCCTTTTCTATAGTAAATTATTCAAAAAATAATTTTTTACTGTCGCAAATTTTAATTACGCCAGGGATTGCCTTTTCTATAGTAAATTATTCAAAAAATAATTTTATACTGTCGCAAATTTGAATTACGCCAGGGATTGCCTCTTCTATAGTAAATTATTCAAAAAATAATTTTATACTGTCGCAAATTTTAATTACGCCAGGGATTGCCTTTTCTATAGTAAATTTTGCAAAAAATAATTTTTTTACTGTCGGAAATTTTAATTACGCCAGGGATTGCCTTTTCTATAGTAAATTATTAAAAAAATAATTTTATACTGTCGCAAATTTTAATTACGCCAGGGATTGCCTTTTCTATAGTAAATTATTCAAAAAATAATTTTTTTCTGTCGCAAATTTTAATTACGCCAGGAATTGCCTTTTCTATAGTAAATTATTCAAAAATTCATTTTTTACTGTCTCAAATTTTAATTACGCCAGGGATTGCCTTTTCTATAGTAAATTATTCAAAAAAATATTTTTTTCTGTCGCAAATTTTAATCACGCCAGGGATTGCCTTTTCTATAGTAAATTTTGCAAAAAATAATTGTTTAGTGTCTCAAATTTTAATTACGCCAGGGATTGCCTTTTCTATAGTAAATTTTGCAAAAAATAATTGTTTAGTGTCGCAAATTTTAATTACGCCAGGGATTGCCCTTTCTATAGTAAATTACTCAAAAAATAGTTTTTTACAGTCGCAAATTTTAATTACGCCAGGGATTGCCTTTTCTATAGTAAATTTTGCAAAAACTAATTTTTTACTGTCGCAAATTTTAATTACGCCAGGGATTGCCTTTTCTATAGTAAATGTTGCAAAAAATAATTTTATACTGTCGCAAATTTTAATTACGCCAGGGATTGCCTTTTCTATAGTAAATTATTCAAAAAATAATTTTTTCTGTCACAAATTTTAATTACGCCAGGGATTGCCTTTTCTATAGTAAATTATTCAAAAATTCATTTTTTACTGTCTCAAATTTTAATTACGCCAGGGATTGCCTTTTCTATAGTAAGTTATTCAAAAATTCATTTTTTACTGTCGCAAATTTTAATTACGCCAGGGATTGCCTTTTCTATAGTAAATTATTCAAAAAATAATTGTTTAGTGTCGCAAATTTTAATTACGCCAGGGATTGCCTTTTCTATAGTAAATTTTGCCAAAAATAATTTTTTACTGCCGCAAATTTTAATTACGCCAGGGATTGCCTTTTCTATAGTAAATTATTCAAAAAATAATTTTTTACTGTCGCAAATTTTAATTACGCCAGGGATTGCCTTTTCTATAGTAAATTTTGCAAAAAATAATTGTTTAGTGTCGCAAATTTTAATTACGCCAGGATTGCCTTTTCTATAGTAAATTATTCAAAAATAATTTTTTCTGTCACAATTTTAATTACGCCAGGGATTGCCTTTTCTATAGTAAATTTTGCAAAAAATAATTTTTTACTGTCTCAAATTTTAATTACGCCAGGGATTGCCTTTCCTATAGTAAATTATTCAAAAATTCATTTTTTACTGTCTCAAATTTTAATTACGCCAGGGATTGGCTTTTCTATAGTAAATTATTCAAAAAATAATTTTTTACTGTCGCAAATTTTAAATACGCCAGGGATTACCTTTTCTATAGTAAATTTTGCAAAAAATAATTTTTTCTGTCACAAATTTTAATTACGCCTGGGATTGCCTTTTCTATAGTAAATTATTCAAAAATTAATTTTTTTCTGTCGCAAATTTTAATTACGCCAGGGATTGCCTTTTCTATAGTAAATTATTCAAAAATAATTTTATAATGTCGCAAATTTTAATTACGCCAGGGATTGCCTTTTCTCTAGTAAATTTTGCAAAAAATAATTTTTTACTGTCGCAAATTTTAATTACGCCAGGGATTGCCTTTTCTATAGTAAATTTTGCAAAAAATAATTTTTTACTGTCGCAAATTTTTAATTACGCCAGGGATTGCCTTTTCTATAGTAAATTATTCAAAAAATAATTTTATACTGTCGCAAATTTTAATTACGCCAGGGATTGCCTTTTCTATAGTAAATTTTGCAAAAAATAATTGTTTAGTTGTCTCAAATTTTAATTACGCCAGGAATTGCCTTTTCTATAGTAAATTATTCAAAAATTCATTTTTTACTGTCTCAAATTTTAATTACGTCAGGGATTGCCTTTTCTATAGTAAATTATTCAAAAATAATTTTTTACTGTCGCAAATTTTAATTACGCCAGGGATTGCCTTTTCTATAGTAAATTTTGCAAAAAATAATTGTTTAGTGTCGCAAATTTTAATTACGCCAGGGATTGCCTTTTCTATAGTAAATTATTCAAAAAATTCATTTTTTACTGTAGCAAATTTTAATTACGCCAGGGATTGCCTTTTCTATAGTAAATTATTCAAAAAATAATTTTTTTACTGTCTCAAATTTTAATTACGCCAGGGATTGCCTTTTCTATAGGAAATTATTCAAAAATAATTTTTTACTGTCTCAAATTTTAATTACGCCAGGGGTTGCCTTTTCTATAGTAAATTATTCAAAAAATAATTTTATACTGTCGCAAATTTTAAATACGCCAGGGATTGCCTTTTCTATAGTAAATTTTGCAAAAAATAACTTTTTACTGTTGCCAATTTTAAATACGCTAGGGATTGCCCTTTTCTATAGTAAATTATTCAAAAAATAATTTTTTACTGTCGCAAATTTTAATTACGCCAGGGATTGCCTTTTCTATAGTAAATTATTCAAAAAAATAATTTTTTACTGTCTCAAATTTTAATTACGCCAGGGATTGCCTTTTCTATAGTAAATTATTCAAAAAATAATTTTTTACTCTCTCAAATTTTAATTACGCCAGGGATTGCCTTTTCTATAGTAAATTATTCAAAAATTCATTTTTTACTGTCGCAAATTTTAATTACGCCAGGGATTGCCTTTTCTATAGTAAATTACTCAAAAAATAATTTTTTACTGTCGCAAATTTTAATTACGCCAGGGATTGCCTTTTCTATAGTAAATTACTCAAAAAATAATTTTTTACTGTCGCAAATTTTAATTACGCCCAGGGATTGCCTTTTCTATAGTAAATTATTCAAAAATTCATTTTTTACTGTCTCAAATTTTAATTACGCCAGGGATTGCCTTTTCTATAGTAAATTATTCAAAAATTCATTTTTTTACTGTCGCAAATTTTAATTACGCCAGGGATTGCCTTTTCTATAGTAAATTATTCAAAAAATAATTGTTAGTGTCGCAAATTTTAATTACGCCAGGGATTGCCTTTTCTATAGTAAATTTTGCCAAAAATAATTGTTTAGTGTCTCAATTTTAATTACGCCAGGGATTGCCATTTCTATAGTAAATTATTCAAAAATTCATTTTTTACTGTCTCAAATTTTAATTACGCCAGGGATTGCCTTTTCTATAGTAAATTATTCAAAAAATAATTTTTTACTGTCGCAAATTTTAATTACGCCAGGGATTGCCTTTTCTATAGTAAATTTTGCAAAAAATAATTTGTTTAGTGTCGCAAATTTTAATTACGCCAGGGATTGCCTTTTCTATAGTAAATTATTCAAAAAATAATTTTTTCTGTCACAAATTTTAATTACGCCAGGGATTGCCTTTTCTATAGTAAATTTTGCAAAAAATAATTTTTTAGTGTCTCAAATTTTAATTACGCCAGGGGATTGCCTTTCCTATAGTAAATTATTCAAAATTCATTTTTACTGTCTCAAATTTTAATTACGCCAGGGATTGCCTTTTCTATAGTAAATTATTCAAAAAATAATTTTTTACTGTCGCAAATTTTAAATACGCCAGGGATTACCTTTTCTATAGTAAATTTTGCAAAAAATAATTTTTCTGTCACAAATTTTAATTACGCCTGGGATTGCCTTTTCTATAGTAAATTATTCAAAAATTAATTTTTTTCTGTCGCAAATTTTAATTACGCAGGGATTGCCTTTTCTATAGTAAATTATTCAAAAAATAATTTTATAATGTCGGCAAATTTTAATTACGACCAGGGATTGCCTTTTCTCTAGTAAATTTTGCAAAAAATAAATTTTTTACTGTCGCAAATTTTAATTACGCCAGGGATTGCCTTTTCTATAGTAAATTTTGCAAAAAATAATTTTTTACTGTCGCAAATTTTAATTACGCCAGGGATTGCCTTTTCTATAGTAAATTATTCAAAAATAATTTTATACTGTCGCAAATTTTAATTACGCCAGGGATTGCCTTTTCTATAGTAAATTTTGCAAAAAATAATTGTTTAGTGTCTCAAATTTTAATTACGCCAGGAATTGCCTTTTCTATAGTAAATTATTCAAAAATTCATTTTTTACTGTCTCAAATTTTAATTACGTCAGGGATTGCCTTTTCTATAGTAAATTATTCAAAAAATAATTTTTTACTGTCGCAAATTTTAATTACGCCCAGGGATTGCCTTTTCTATAGTAAATTTTGCAAAAAATAATTGTTTAGTGTCGCAAATTTTAATTACGCCAGGGATTGCCTTTTCTATAGTAAATTATTCAAAAATTCATTTTTTTACTGTAGCAAATTTTAATTACGCCAGGGATTGCCTTTTCTATAGTAAATTATTCAAAAAATAATTTTTTACTGTCTCAAATTTTAATTACGCCCAGGGATTGCCTTTTCTATAGGAAATTATTCAAAAAATAATTTTTTACTGTCTCAAATTTTAATTACGCCAGGGATTGCCTTTTCTATAGTAAATTATTCAAAAAATAATTTTATACTGTCGCAAATTTTAAATACGCCAAGGGATTGCCTTTTCTATAGTAAATTTTGCAAAAAAATAACTTTTTACTGTTGCCAATTTTAAATACGCCAGGGATTGCCTTTTCTATAGTAAATTATTCAAAAAATAATTTTTTACTGTCGCAAATTTTAATTACGCCAGGGATTGCCTTTTCTATAGTAAATTATTCAAAAAATAATTTTTTACTGTCTCAAATTTTAATTACGCCAGGGATTGCCTTTTCTATAGTAAATTATTCAAAAAATAATTTTTTACTCTCTCAAATTTTAATTACGCCAGGGATTGCCTTTTCTATAGTAAATTATTCAAAAATTCATTTTTTACTGTCGCAAATTTTAATTACGCCAGGGATTGCCTTTTCTATAGTAAATTACTCAAAAAATAATTTTTTACTGTCGCAAATTTTAATTACGCCAGGGATTGCCTTTTCTATAGTAAAATTTTGCAAAAACTAATTTTTACTGTCGCAAATTTTAATTACGACCAGGGATTGCCTTTTCTATAGTAAATGTTGCAAAAAAATAATTTTATACTGTCGCAAATTTTAATTACGCCAGGGATTGCCTTTTCTATAGTAAATTATTCAAAAAATAATTTTTTCTGTCACAAATTTAATTACGCCAGGGATTGCCTTTTCTATAGTAAATTATTCAAAAATTCATTTTTTACTGTCTCAAATTTTAATTACGCCAGGGATTGCCTTTTCTATAGTAAATTATTCAAAAATTCATTTTTACTGTCGCAAATTTTAATTACGCCAGGGATTGCCTTTTCTATAGTAAATTATTCAAAAAATAATTGTTTAGTGTCGCAAATTTTAATTACGCCAGGGATTGCCTTTTCTATAGTAAATTTTGCCAAAAATAATTGTTTAGTGTCTCAAATTTTAATTACGCCAGGGATTGCCATTTCTATAGTAAATTATTCAAAAATTCATTTTTTACTGTCTCAAATTTTAATTACGCCAGGGATTGCCTTTTCTATAGTAAATTATTCAAAAAATAATTTTTTTACTGTCGCAAATTTTAATTACGCCAGGGATTGCCTTTTCTATAGTAAATTTTGCAAAAAATAATTGTTTAGTGTCGCAAATTTTAATTACGCCAGGGATTGCCTTTTCTATAGTAAATTATTCAAAAATTCATTTTTTACTGTCGCAAATTTTAATTACGCCAGGGATTGCCTTTCTATAGTAAATTATTCAAAAAATAATTTTTTACTGTCTCAAATTTTAATTACGCCAGGGATTGCCTTTTCTATAGTAAATTATTCAAAAAATAATTTTTTACTGTCTCAAATTTTAATTACGCCAGGGATTGCCTTTTCTATAGTAAATTATTCAAAAAATAATTTTATACTGTCGCAAATTTTAAATACGCCAGGGATTGCCTTTTCTATAGTAAATTTTGAAAAAATAACTTTTTACTGTTGCCAATTTTAAATACGCCAGGGATTGCCTTTTCTATAGTAAATTATTCAAAAAATAATTTTTTACTGTCGCAAATTTTAATTACGCCAGGGATTGCCTTTTCTATAGTAAATTATTCAAAAAATAATTTTTTACTGTCTCAAATTTTAATTACGCCAGGGATTGCCTTTTCTATAGTAAATTATTCAAAAAATAATTTTTTACTCTCTCAAATTTTAATTACGCCAGGGATTGCCTTTTCTATAGTAAATTATTCAAAAATTCATTCTTTACTGTCGCAAATTTTAATTACGCCAGGGATTGCCTTTTCTATAGTAAATTTTGCAAAAAATAATTGTTTAGTGTCGCAAATTTTAATTACGCCAGGGATTGCCCTTTCTATAGTAAATTACTCAAAAAATAATTTTTTACTGTCGCAAATTTTAATTACGCCAGGGATTGCCTTTCCTATAGTAAATTTTGCAAAAACTAATTTTTTACTGTCGCAAATTTTAATTACGCCAGGGATTGCCTTTTCTATAGTAAATGTTGCAAAAAATAATTTTATACTGTCGCAAATTTTAATTACGCCAGGGATTGCCTTTTCTATAGTAAATTATTCAAAAAATAATTTTTTCTGTCACAAATTTTAATTACGCCAGGGATTGCCTTTTCTATAGTAAATTATTCAAAAATTCATTTTTTACTGTCTCAAATTTTAATTACGCCAGGGATTGCCTTTTCTATAGTAAATTTTGCAAAAAATAATTTTTTACTGTTGCAAATTTTAAATACGCCAGGGATTGCCTTTTCTATAGTAAATTATTCAAAAAATAATTTTTTACTGTCGCAAATTTTAATTACGCCAGGGATTGCCTTTTCTATAGTAAATTATTCAAAAAATAATTTTATACTATCGCAAATTTTAATTACGCCAGGGATTGCCTTTTCTATAGTAAATTATTCAAAAAATAATTTTATACTGTCGCAAATTTTAATTACGCCAGGGATTGTCTTTTCTATAGTAAATTTTGCAAAAAATAATTTTTTACTGTCGCAAATTTTAATTACGCCAGGAATTGCCTTTTCTATAGTAAATTATTCAAAAAATAATTTTATACTGTCGCAAATTTTAATTACGCCAGGGATTGCCTTTTCTATAGTAAATTATTCAAAAAATAATTTTTTTCTGTCGCAAATTTTAATTACGCCAGGGATTGCCTTTTCTATAGTAAATTATTCAAAAATTCATTTTTTACTGTCTCAAATTTTAATTACGCCAGGGATTGCCTTTTCTATAGTAAATTATTCAAAAATTCATTTTTTACTGTCTCAAATTTTAATTACGCCAGGGATTGCCTTTTCTATAGTAAATTTTGCAAAAAATAATTGTTTAGTGTCGCAAATTTTAATTACGCCAGGGATTGCCTTTTCTATAGTAAATTATTCAAAAATTCATTTTTTACTGTCTCAAATTTTAATTACGCCAGGGATTGCCTTTTCTATAGTAAATTATTCAAAAAATAATTTTATACTGTCGCAAATTTTAATTACGCCAGGGATTGCCTTTTCTATAGTAAATTTTGCAAAAAATAATTTTTTACTGTCGCAAATTTTAATTACGCCAGGGATTGCCTTTTCTATAGTAAATTATTCAAAAAATAATTTTATACTGTCGCAAATTTTAATTACGCCAGGGATTGCCTTTTCTATAGTAAATTATTCAAAAAATAATTTCTTTCTGTCGCAAATTTTAATTACGCCAGGGATTGCCTTTTCTATAGTAAATTATTCAAAAATTCATTTTTTACTGTCTCAAATTTTAATTACGCTAGGGATTGCCTTTTCTATAGTAAATTATTCAAAAATTCATTTTTTACTGTCTCAAATTTTAATTACGCCAGGGATTGCCTTTTCTATAGTAAATTTTGCAAAAAATAATTGTTTAGTGTCGCAAATTTTAATTACGCCAGGGATTGCCTTTTCTATAGTAAATTATTCAAAAATTCATTTTTTACTGTCTCAAATTTTAATTACGCCAGGGATTGCCTTTTCTATAGTAAATCTTGCAAAAAATAATTTTATACTGTCGCCAATTTTAATTACGCCAGGGATTGCCTTTTCTATAGTAAATTATTCAAAAAATAATTTTTTCTGTCACAAATTTTAATTACGCCAGGGATTGCCTTTTCTATAGTAAATTATTCAAAAATTCATTTTTTACTGTCTCAAATTTTAATTACGCCAGGGATTGCCTTTTCTATAGTAAATTTTGCAAAAAATAATTTTTTACTGTTGCAAATTTTAAATACGCCAGGGATTGCCTTTTCTATAGTAAATTATTCAAAAAATAATTTTTTACTGTCTCAAATTTTAATTACGCCAGGGATTGCCTTTTCTATAGTAAATTATTCAAAAAATAATTTTTTACTCTCTCAAATTTTAATTACGCCAGGGATTGCCTTTTCTATAGTAAATTATTCAAAAATTCATTCTTTACTGTCGCAAATTTTAATTACGCCAGGGATTGCCTTTTCTATAGTAAATTTTGCAAAAAATAATTGTTTAGTGTCGCAAATTTTAATTAGGCCAGGGATTGCCCTTTCTATAGTAAATTACTCAAAAAACAATTTTTTACTGTCGCAAATTTTAATTACGCCAGGGATTGCCTTTCCTATAGTAAATTTTGCAAAAACTAATTTTTTAGTGTCGCAAATTTTAATTACGCCAGGGATTGCCTTTTCTATAGTAAATGTTGCAAAAAATAATTTTATACTGTCGCAAATTTTAATTACGCCAGGGATTGCCTTTTCTATAGTAAATTATTCAAAAAATAATTTTTTCTGTCACAAATTTTAATTACGCCAGGGATTGCCTTTTCTATAGTAAATTATTCAAAAATTCATTTTTTACTGTCTCAAATTTTAATTACGCCAGGGATTGCCTTTTCTATAGTAAATTTTGCAAAAAATAATTTTTTACTGTTGCAAATTTTAAATACGCCAGGGATTGCCTTTTCTATAGTAAATTATTCAAAAAATAATTTTTTACTGTCGCGAATTTTAATTACGCCAGGGAATGCCTTTTCTATAGTAAATTATTCAAAAAATAATTTTATACTATCGCAAATTTTAATTACGCCAGGGATTGCCTTTTCTATAGTAAATTATTCAAAAAATAATTTTATACTGTCGCAAATTTTAATTACGCCAGGGATTGCCTTTTCTATAGTAAATTTTGCAAAAAATAATTTTTTACTGTCGCAAATTTTAACTACGCCAGGGATTGCCTTTTCTATAGTAAATTATTCAAAAAATAATTTTATACTGTCGCAAATTTTAATTACGCCAGGGATTGCCTTTTCTATAGTAAATTATTCAAAAAATAATTTTTTTCTGTCGCAAATTTTAATTACGCCAGGGATTGCCTTTTCTATAGTAAATTATTCAAAAATTCATTTTTTACTGTCTCAAATTTTAATTACGCCAGGGATTGCCTTTTCTATAGTAAATTATTCAAAAATTCATTTTTTACTGTCTCAAATTTTAATTACGCCAGGGATTGCCTTTTCTATAGTAAATTTTGCAAAAAATAATTGTTTAGTGTCGCAAATTTTAATTACGCCAGGGATTGCCTTTTCTATAGTAAATTATTCATAAATTCATTTTTTACTGTCTCAAATTTTAATTACGCCAGGAATTGCCTTTTCTATAGTAAATTTTGCAAAAAATAATTGTTTAGTGTCTCAAATTTTAATTACGCCAGGGATTGCCTTTTCTATAGTAAATTATTCAAAAATTCATTTTTTACTGTCTCAAATTTTAATTACGCCAGGGATTGCCTTTTCTATAGTAAATTATTCAAAAAATAATTTTTTACTGTCGCAAATTTTAATTACGCCAGGGATTGCCTTTTCTATAGTAAATTTTGCAAAAAATAATTGTTTAGTGTCGCAAATTTTAATTACGCCAGGGATTGCCTTTTCTATAGTAAATTATTCAAAAATTCATTTTTTACTGTCGCAAATTTTAATTACGCCAGGGATTGCCTTTTCTATAGTAAATTATTCAAAAAATAATTTTTTACTGTCTCAAATTTTAATTACGCCAGGGATTGCCTTTTCTATAGTAAATTATTCAAAAAATAATTTTTTACTGTCTCAAATTTTAATTACGCCAAGGATTGCCTTTTCTATAGTAAATTATTCAAAAAATAATTTTATACTGTCGCAAATTTTAAATACGCCAGGGATTGCCTTTTCTATAGTAAATTTTGCAAAAAATAACTTTTTACTGTTGCCAATTTTAAATACGCCAGGGATTGCCTTTTCTATAGTAAATTATTCAAAAAATAATTTTTTACTGTCGCAAATTTTAATTACGCCAGGGATTGCCTTTTCTATAGTAAATTATTCAAAAAATAATTTTTTACTGTCTCAAATTTTAATTACGCCAGGGATTGCCTTTTCCATAGTAAATTATTCAAAAAATAATTTTTTACTCTCTCAAATTTTAATTACGCCAGGGATTGCCTTTTCTATAGTAAATTATTCAAAAATTCATTTTTTACTGTCGCAAATTTTAATTACGCCAGGGATTGCCTTTTCTATAGTAAATTTTGCAAAAAATAATTGTTTAGTGTCGCAAATTTTAATTACGCCAGGGATTGCCCTTTCTATAGTAAATTACTCAAAAAATAATTTTTTACTGTCGCAAATTTTAATTACGCCAGGGATTGCCTTTTCTATAGTAAATTTTGCAAAAACTAATTTTTTACTGTCGCAAATTTTAATTACGCCAGGGATTGCCTTTTCTATAGTAAATGTTGCAAAAAATAATTTTATACTGTCGCAAATTTTAATTACGCCAGGGATTGCCTTTTCTATAGTAAATTATTCAAAAAATAATTTTTTCTGTCACAAATTTTAATTACGCCAGGGATTGCCTTTTCTATAGTAAATTATTCAAAAATTCATTTTTTACTGTCTCAAATTTTAATTACGCCAGGGATTGCCTTTTCTATAGTAAATTATTCAAAAATTCATTTTTTACTGTCGCAAATTTTAATTACGCCAGGGATTGCCTTTTCTATAGTAAATTATTCAAAAAATAATTGTTTAGTGTCGCAAATTTTAATTACGCCAGGGATTGCCTCTTCTATAGTAAATTTTGCCAAAAATAATTTTTTACTGTCGCAAATTTTAATTACGCCAGGGATTGCCTTTTCTATAGTAAATTATTCAAAAAATAATTTTTTACTGTGGCAAATTTTAATTACGCCAGGGATTGCCTTTTCTATAGTAAATTTTGCAAAAAATAATTGTTTAGTGTCGCAAATTTTAATTACGCCAGGGATTGCCTTTTCTATAGTAAATTATTCAAAAAATAATTTTTTCTGTCACAAATTTTAATTACGCCAGGGATTGCCTTTTCTATAGTAAATTTTGCAAAAAATAATTTTTTACTGTCTCAAATTTTAATTACGCCAGGGATTGCCTTTTCTATAGTAAATTATTCAAAAATTCATTTTTTACTGTCTCAAATTTTAATTACGCCAGGGATTGCCTTTTCTATAGTAAATTATTCAAAAAATAATTTTTTACTGTCGCAAATTTTAAATACGCCAGGGATTGCCTTTTCTATAGTAAATTTTGCAAAAAATAATTTTTTCTGTCACAAATTTTAATTACGCCAGGGATTGCCTTTTCTATAGTAAATTATTCAAAAATTAATTTTTTTCTGTCGCAAATTTTAATTACGCCAGGGATTGCCTTTTCTATAGTAAATTATTCAAAAAATAATTTTATACTGTCGCAAATTTTAATTACGCCAGGGATTGCCTTTTCTATAGTAAATTTTGCAAAAAATAATTTTTTACTGTCGCAAATTTTAATTACGCCAGGGTTTGCCTTTTCTATAGTAAATTATTCAAAAAATAATTTTTTACTGTCGCAAATTATAATTACGCCAGGGATTGCCTTTTCTATAGTAAATTATTCAAAAAATAATTTTTTACTGTCGCAAGTTTTAATTACGCCAGGGATTGCCTTTTCTATAGTAAATTATTCAAAAATTCATTTTTTACTGTCTCAAATTTTAATTACGCCAGGGATTGCCTTTTCTATAGTAAATTATTCAAAAATTCATTTTTTACTGTCTCAAATTTTAATTACGACAGGGATTGCCTTTTCTATAGTAAATTTTGCAAAAAATAATTGTTTAGTGTCGCAAATTTTAATTACGCCAGGGATTGCCTTTTCTATAGTAAATTATTCAAAAATTCATTTTTTACTGTCTCAAATTTTAATTACGCCAGGGATTGCCTTTTCTATAATAAATTTTGCAAAAAATAATTGTTTAGTGTCTCAAATTTTAATTACGCCAGGGATTGCCTTTTCTATAGTAAATTATTCAAAAATTCATTTTTTACTGTCTCAAATTTTAATTACGCCAGGGATTGCCTTTTCTATAGTAAATTATTCAAAAAATAATTTTTTACTGTCGCAAATTTTAATTACGCCAGGGATTGCCTTTTCTATAGTAAATTTTGCAAAAAATAATTGTTTAGTGTCGCAAATTTTAATTACGCCAGGGATTGCCTTTTCTATAGTAAATTATTCAAAAATTCATTTTTTACTGTCGCAAATTTTAATTACGCCAGGGATTGCCTTTTCTATAGTAAATTATTCAAAAAATAATTTTTTACTGTCTCAAATTTTAATTACGCCAGGGATTGCCTTTTCTATAGTAAATTATTCAAAAAATAATTTTTTACTGTCTCAAATTTTAATTACGCCAGGGATTGCCTTTTCTATAGTAAATTATTCAAAAAATAATTTTATACTGTCGCAAATTTGAAATACGCCAGGGATTGCCTTTTCTATAGTAAATTTTGCAAAAAATAACTTTTTACTGTTGCCAATATTAAATACGCCAGGGATTGCCTTTTCTATAGTAAATTATTCAAAAAATAATTTTTTACTGTCGCAAATTTTAATTACGCCAGGGATTGCCTTTTCTATAGTAAATTATTCAAAAAATAATTTTTTACTGTCTCAAATTTTAATTACGCCAGGGATTGCCTTTTCTATAGTAAATTATTCAAAAAATAATTTTTTACTCTCTCAAATTTTAATTACGCCAGGGATTGCCTTTTCTATAGTAAATTATTCAAAAAATAATTTTTTACTGTCGCAAATTATAATTACGCCAGGGATTGCCTTTTCTATAGTAAATTATTCAAAAAATAATTTTTTACTGTTGCAAATTTTAAATACGCCAGGGATTGCCTTTTCTATAGTAAATTATTCAAAAAATAATTTTTTACTGTCGCAAATTTTAATTACGCCAGGGATTGCCTCTTCTATAGTAAATTATTCAAAAAATAATTTTTTACTGTCGCAAGTTTTAATTACGCCAGGGATTGCCTTTTCTATAGTAAATTTTGCAAAAATTAATTTTTTACTGTCGCAAATTTTAAATACGCCAGGGATTGCCTTTTCTATAGTAAATTTTGCAAAAAATAATTTTTTACTGTTGCAAATTTTAAATACGCCAGGGATTGCCTTTTCTATAGTAAATTATTCAAAAAATAATTTTTTACTGTCGCAAATTTTAATTACGCCAGGGATTGCCTTTTCTATAGTAAATTTTGCAAAAAATAATTGTTTAGTGTCGCAAATTTTAATTACGCCAGGGATTGCCTTTTCTATAGTAAATTATTCAAAAAATAATTTTTCTGTCACAAATTTTAATTACGCCAGGGATTGCCTTTTCTATAGTAAATTATTCAAAAATTAATTTTTTTCTGTCGCAAATTTTAATTACGCCAGGTATTGCCTTTTCTATAGTAAATTATTCAAAAATTCATTTTTTACTGTCTCAAATTTTAATTACGCCAGGGATTGCCTTTTCTATAGTAAATTTTGCAAAAAATAATTGTTTAGTGTCGCAAATTTTAACTACGCCAAGGATTGCCTTTTCTATAGTAAATTATTCAAAAAATAATTTTTTCTGTCACAAATTCTAATTACGCCGGGGATTGCGTTTTCTATAGTAAATTATTCAAAAATTCATTTTTTTACTGTCTCAAATTTTAATTACGCCAGGGATTGCCTTTTCTATAGTAAATTATTCAAAACTTCATTTTTTACTGTCGCAAATTTTAATTACGCCAGTGATTGCCTTTTCTATAGTAAATTATTCAAATAATAATTTTTTACTGTCGCAAATTATAATTACGCCAGGGATTGCCTTTTCTATAGTAAATTATTCAAAAAATAATTTTTTACTGTCGCAAGTTTTAATTACGCCAGGGATTGTCTTTTCTATAGTAAATTTTGCAAAAATTAATTTTTTACTGTCGCAAATTTTAAATACGCCAGGGATTGCCTTTTCTATAGTAAATTTTGCAAAAAATAATTTTTTACTTTTGCAAATTTTAAATACGCCAGGGATTGCCTTTTCTATAGTAAATTATTCAAAAAATAATTTTTTACTGTCGCAAATTTTAATTACGCCAGGGATTGCCTTTTCTATAGTAAATTTTGCAAAAAATAATTGTTTAGTGTCGCAAATTTTAATTACGCCAGGGATTGCCTTTTCTATAGTAAATTATTCAAAAAATAATTTTTTCTGTCACAAATTTTAATTACGCCAGGGATTGCCTTTTCTATAGTTAATTATTCAAAACTTCATTTTTTACTGTCGCAAATTTTAATTACGCCAGTGATTGCCTTTTCTATAGTAAATTATTCAAAAATTAATTTTATACTGTCGCAAATTTTAATTACGCCAGGGATTGCCTTTTCTATAGTAAATTTTGCAAAAAATAATTGTTTAGTGTCGCAAATTTTAATTACGCCAGGGATTGCCTTTTCTATAGTAAATTATTCAAAGAATAATTTTTTACTGTCGCAAATTTTAATTACGCCAGGGATTGCCTTTTCTATAGTAAATTTTCCAAAAACTAATTTTTTACTGTCGCAAATTTTAATTACGCCAGGGATTGCCTTTTCTATAGTAAATTTTGCAAAAACTAATTTTTTACTGTGGCAAATTTTAATTACGTCAGGGATTGCCTTTTCTATAGTAAATTTTGCAAAAAATAATTTTTTCTGTCGCAAATTTTAATTACGCCAGGGATTGCCTTTTCTATAGTAAATTTTGCAAAAATAATTTTTTCTGTCGCAAATTTTAATTACGCCAGGGATTGCCTTTTCTATAGTAAATTTTACAAGAAATAATTGTTTAGTGTCTCAAATTTTAATTACGCCAGGGATTGCCTTTTCTATAGTAAATTATTCAAAAAATAATTTTTTACTGTCTCAAATTTTAATTACGCCAGGGATTGCCTTTTCTATAGTAAATTTTGCAAAAAATAATTTTTTCTGTCGCAAATTTTAATTACGCCAGGGATTGCCTTTTCTATAGTAAATTTTGCAAAAAATAATTGTTTAGTGTCTCAAATTTTAATTACGCCAGGGATTGCCTTTTCTATAGTAAATTTTTCAAAAAATAATTGTTTAGTGTCGCAAATTTTAATTACGCCAGGGATTGCCTTTTCTGTAGTAAATTATTCAAAAAATAATTTTTTACTGTCTCAAATTTTATTTACGCCAGGGATTGCCTTTTCTATAGTAAATTATTCAAAAAATAATTTTTTACTGTCTCAAATTTTAACTACGCCAGGGATTGCCTTTTCTAAAGTAAATTTTGCAAAAACTAATTTTTTACTGTCTCAAATTTTAATTACGCCAGGGATTGCCTTTTCTATAGTAAATTATTCAAAAATTCATTTTTTACTGTCTCAAATTTGAATTACGCCAGGGATTGCCTTTTCTATAGTAAATTTTGCAAAAAATAATTGTTTAGTGTCTCAAATTTTAATTACGCCAGGGATTGCCTTTTCTATAGTAAATTATTCAAAAAATAATTTTTTACTGTCTCAAATTTTAATTACGCCAGGGATTGCCTTTTCTATAGTAAATTATTCAAAAATTCATTTTATACTGTCGCAAATTTTAATTACGCCAGGGATTGCCTTTTCTATAGTAAATTTTGCAAAAAATAATTGTTTAGTGTCTCAAATTTTAATTACGCCAGGGATTGCCTTTTCTATAGTAAATTTTTCAAAAAATAATTGTTTAGTGTCGCAAATTTTAATTACGCCAGGGATTGCCTTTTCTGTAGTAAATTATTCAAAAAATAATTTTTTACTGTCGCAAATTTTAATTACGCCAGGGATTGCCTTTTCTATAGTAAATTTTGCAAAAACTAATTTTTTACTGTCGCAAATTTTAATTACGCCAGGGATTGCCTTTTCTATAGTAAATTTTGCAAAAACTAATTTTTTACTGTCGCAAATTTTAATTACGCCAGGGATTGCCTTTTCTATAGTAAATTTTGCAAAAAATAATTTTTTCTGTCGCAAATTTTATTTACGCCAGGGATTGCCTTTTCTATAGTAAATTTTGCAAAAAATAATTTTTTCTGTCGCAAATTTTAATTACGCCAGGGATTGCCTTTTCTATAGTAAATTTTGCAAAAAATAATTGTTTAGTGTCTCAAATTTTAATTACGCCAGGGATTGCCTTTTCTATAGTAAATTATTCAAAAAATAATTTTTTACTGTCTCAAATTTTAATTACGCCAGGGATTGCCTTTACTATAGTAAATTTTGCAAAACCTAATTTTTTACTGTCTCAAATTTTAATTACGCCAGGGATTGCCTTTTCTATAGTAAGTTATTCAAAAATTCATTTTTTACTATCTCAAATTTTAATTACGCCAGGGATTGCCTTTTCAATAGTAAATTTTGCAAAAAATAATTGTTTAGTGTCTCAAATTTTAATTACGCCAGGGATTGCCTTTTCTATAGTAAATTATTCAAAAAATAATTTTTTACTGTCTCAAATTTTAATTACGCCAGGGATTGCCTTTTCTATAGTAAATTATTCAAAAATTCATTTTATACTGTCGCAAATTTTAATTACGCCAGGGATTGCCTTTTCTATAGTAAATTATTCAAAAAATAATTTTTTCTGTCACAAATTTTAATTACGCCAGGGATTGCCTTTTCTATAGTAAATTATTCAAATATTCATTTTATACTGTCGCAAATTTTAATTACGCCAGGGATTGCCTTTTCTATGGTAAATTATTCAAAAATCAATTGTATACTGTCGCAAATTTTAATTACGCCAGGGATTGCCTTTTCTATAGTAAATTATTCAAAAAATAATTGTTTAGTGTCGCAAATTTTAATTACGCCAGGGATTGCCTTTTCTATAGTAAATTTTGCAAAAAATAATTGTTTAGTGTCGCAAATTTTAATTACGCCAGGGATTGCCTTTTCTATAGTAAATTTTGCAAAAAATAATTGTTTAGTGTCTCAAATTATAATTACGCCAGGGATTGCCTTTTCTATAGTAAATTTTGCAAAAAATAATTTTTTGCTGTTGCAAATTTTAAATACGCCAGGGATTGCCTTTTGTATAGTAAATTTTGCAAAAAATAATTGTTTAGTGTCGCAAATTTTAATTACCTCAGGGATTGCCTTTTCTATAGTAAATTGTTCAAAAAATAATTTTATACTGTCGCAAATTTTAATTACGCCAGGGATTGCCTTTTCTATAGTAAATTATTCAAAAAATAATTTTTTACTGTCGCAAATTATAATTACGCCAGGGATTGCCTTTTCTATAGTAAATTATTCAAAAAATAATTTTTTACTGTCGCAAATTATAATTACGCCAGGGATTGCCTTTTCTATAGCAAATTATTCAAAAAATAATTGTTTACTGTCGCAAATTATAATTACGCCAGGGATTGCCTTTTCTATAGTAAATTATTCAAAAATTCATTTTTTACTGTCGCAAATTTTAATTACGCCAGGGATTGCCTTTTCTATAGTAAATTATTCAAAAAATAATTTTTTTCTGTCGCAAATTTTAATTACGCCAGGGATTGCCTTTTCTATAGTAAATTATTCCAAAAATAATTGTTTAGTGTCGCAAATTTTAATTACGCCAGGGATTGCCTTTCCTATAGTAAATTATTCAAAAAATAATTGTTTAGTGTCTCAAATTTTAATTACGCCAGGGATTGCCTTTTCTATAGTAAATTTTGCAAAAAATAATTTTTTACTGTTGCAAAATTTAATTACGCCAGGGATTGCCTTTTGTATAGTAAATTATTCAAAAAATAATTTTTTACTGTCTCAAATTTTAATTACGCCAGGGATTGCCTTTTCTATAGTAAATTATTCAAAAAATAATTTTTTACTGTTGCAAATTTTAATTACGCCAGGGATTGCCTTTTGTATAGTAAATTATTCAAAAAATAATTTTTTACTGTCTCAAATTTTAATTACGCCAGGGATTGCCTTTTCTATAGTAAATTATTCAAAAAATAATTTTTTACTGTCGCAAATTATAATTACGCCAGGGATTGCCTTTTGTATAGTAAATTATTCAAAAAATAATTTTTTACTGTCTCAAATTTTAATTACGCCAGGGATTGCCTTTTGTATAGTAAATTATTCAAAAATTCATTTTTTACTGTCTCAAATTTTAATTACACCAGGGATTGCCTTTTCTATAGTAAATTATTCAAAAAATAATTGTTTACTGTCGCAAATTATAATTACGCCAGGGATTGCCTTTTCTATAGTAAATTATTCAAAAAATAATTTCATACTGTCGCAAATTTTAATTACGCCAGGGATTGCCTTTTCTATAGTAAATTTTGCAAAAAATAATTGTTTAGTGTCGCAAATTTTAATTACGACAGGGATTGCCTTTTCTATAGTAAATTATTCAAAAAATAATTTTTTACTGTCGCAAATTATAATTACGCCAGGGATTCCCTTTTCTATAGTAAATTTTGGAAAAAATAATTTTTTACTGTTGCAAATTTTAAATACGCCAGGGATTGCCTTTTGTATAGTAAATAATTCAAAAATTCATTTTTTACTGTCTCAAATTTTAATTACGCCAGGGATTGCCTTTTCTATAGTAAATTTTGCAAAAAATAATTTTTTACTGTCGCAAATTTTAATTACGCCAGGGATTGCCTTTTCTATAGTAAATTATTCAAAAAATAATTGTTTAGTGTCGCAAATTTTAATTACGCCAGGGATTGCCTTTTCTATAGTAAATTATTCAAAAAGTCATTTTTTACTGTCACAAATTTTAATTACGCCAGGGATTGCCTTTTGTATAGTAAATTTTGCAAAAAATAATTGTTTAGTGTCTCAAATTTTAATTACGCCAGGTATTGCCTTTTGTATAGTAAATTATTCAAAAATTCATTTTTTACTGTCTCAAATTTTAATTACGCCAGGGATTGCCTTTTCTATAGTAAATTATTCAAAAATTCATTTTTTACTGTAGCAGATTGTAATTACGCCAGGTATTGCCTTTTCTATAGTAAATTTTGCAAAAAATAATTGTTTAGTGTCTCAAATTTTAATTACGCCAGGGATTGCCTTTTCTATAGTAAATTTTGCAAAAAATAATTTTTTACTGTCGCAAATTATAATTACGCCAGGGATTGCCTTTTCTATAGTAAATTATTCAAAAAATAATTTTATACTGTCGCAAATTTTAATTACGCCAGGGATTGCTTTTTCTATAGTAAATTATTCAAAAAATAATTTTTTACTGTCGCAAATTATAATTACGCCAGGGATTG